>JANAVB010007399.1:4862491-5114991 GCA_029216955.1 Iris pallida | reverse complement strand
CGGTGCTCTGGCCTGCACCTGCGGCTGGTGATGCTGGAAAGAACGATGCTGAAGCTGAGGGCGCTTAGCAGCCCCTGCGCTGCTAGTAGCCCCCGAGAAATGATCACGCTCCCTCTTGGGCTTCAAGCCCCACTCCCGCTCCACCTTGCGGGCCTCCGCGTAGATCTGGGTATAAGTCTCATAGAAGGAGGGAATGTGGATCTTGATATCCCAAGTGAGTCCCTCCCTGAACCGGCTCGCCCTGATCTCCGGGTCTCGAACCATGTACTCTGCGTATCGGCTCAGACGGCCGAACTCCGCTGCGTACTCCTCCACGGATAGACTGCCCTGCTGCAGATCCTGGAACTGTCGCACCAGGTCAATCTTGTCCGTGGAGGAAAAGAACTTCTCCTTGAAGAGGAGCTTGAACTCTGCCCAAGTACGACCCTCTCCAGCTAGGGCTGGCTCATTTCTAAACCAGGTGCGTGCAATGTCTAGCAACTGCAAACCTACCGCCTCGACCTTTAGGTCATCTGCCAGGCGGGAGGCCCTCATCTGCCACTCGATATCCTCGAGCCAATCATCTGCATAGACCACACCCTCGGTCCCGCTAAAGTCACGGGGCCCGAGCTTCTTGAAGTCCTGGATATCTCCGTACCTAGTACGCGTCCCCGGATGAGGAGCCCTCTGCTCCACGGCTGCAAGGGCCAACTGATGGGCATCCTCCATGCCCTAACGCATCGCGTCTGTCTGCCTCTGCTGAGCCTCGGCCTGGGCTCTCTGAGTCTCCAGTATCTGCGGGAAGAAGGTAAGCATCTGCCCCATATCTGTAAGCAGAGGAGGTGGAGGTGGAAGTACGTCTGCAACTGGCGGAGGAATCCGCTGCGCAGGAGGAGGAAGAGCGCCCCCGACAGCTTCCGGCACTACGGGAAGAGCACCCGCAACCCCAGGGACTGTCATTGAGGTAGCTGGAGGAGTACCCCCGAGGGCCCCAACAGAAGTCCCATCTGCAGGGGAGGTGACCGGAGCCTGCCCGCCAGAGGTGGCAGACCTCTCCGTCTCCCCGTGCTCCTCGCCAGGAGAGTGAGTCATAACTATCCTGGAGACAAATTGAAAAGAAGATATCAATATGGCACATGAAGGCAATATCAAAGGAGGACAGCTAGAATGCAGTAAATCCATATCAAAGACGGTAAGCAAGATAAGCAAGGAAAGATCCTACTGTGATTGAGCACTCTTAGCCTATAGCCTATCCTAAATACGTACCGCAGGCTCGTAATAGCACTCTAAGTCGAGCGCCACTACGACATCGTACTAATTGCGACTTCAGGACCTGCGTGGGCCACCACTAAAACGTGTCACGACCCGCACCCGCTAAAAGGACACGTGACGCGACAACGCCCAGCCCTCACCGTAAAAACGGCGTGGAACGCTGTAGATTTTTCTACTCTAAACAGTTTATATATATAACAAAAACCTGTCGAGAATATGGTCAACTCCGAACGGAGGACAAGCAAAGAATATATGAGTACTCAATCACGACTCTAAGATAATAAAGTAAAGACTGAAAGATAAAGACAACAAGACGATAATAAAAATAATAACCTATCAAGTCCAACACAAGAATATATACAAGTCCAAGTCTCTAATACAGTCCATAGTAATAACAGTCTCAAAAGTAGCTGGAGACAATGTCCAGTACAAACGACCTACTCTAACTAAGCAATATGTAGGGTCTCATCAGGTGGAGCTAAGCCCTGCTGGACTAAAGTCTCCAACTCTATACCCACTACGTCATCCGGACCGTAGTAGGTGCAGTAGTCTCCCTCATCTGTATCTGTAATATTTTCAACATATCCTGTCAGGATGAAACGAGTACAATCTACTAACAACAGTTCACAAGATATGACAAAAGCTATAAGACTGTAAATAGAGAGTATATACAAGAATATCATGGAATGTACATGTGAGTATCATGGCAAGGTAAGCTGTAAATCTAGAGCTAGAACAAGGCAAGTAAACTGATCATGGCATGTACAAGAATCAAGAATCATATCTCTAGGTGTGTGAGTACTAGCTACAATATGTGGCCGGCTTGGGTCTGCACAAGGTCTACTGATCAGCCAATCCCACATGGAGTGTAGGATTGTTAGCATTCAAGGTCTACAAGAATAAATAAGGCGGGTAATGACCACACATCTATACTAGTACTCTCTGTCCCCGACTGGTAGAGTGGATCCAAGCAAGACACGTTATGACACGGGATTCTACGAGAAGGGAGCAAGTCTTCTCGAGAATCGGTGTCCATATACTGCACAAGAACTACAAGGAAGCTTGCACAAGATATACCAAGATAACGAGGAATAACATCTCATGTCGGGATCCATGAATACCAATCCGTGTGACCAATGTGTCGAGAACAAGCATATCCACACTAATTACATGAATCATAACAATCATTATAAATTAAAAAAGTGTCAGAGAATGTACTCGCCTGAAATATGATATGGTACGTCAACCGGAGCAAATGCAGCGTCTCGAGGACCTATAGAGAACAAGACGTATCAATACTATGTTTAGGAAGTAAAATCAAATCAATTTGAATCCTACTAAGTCATTCTAGGTCAAGACGCATCAAACTAGACTGTACGAGGTCAACCTAAGTCATTTTAGGTCTAGCTAGGTCATACTGGGTCAATGCAAGTCAAACGGAATTAATCTAGGTCGATTTGAGTCAACGGTTGACTTACAGTTAACTTTTGGTCAACTGGTCAACTCTGGTCAACTATGGTCAACTCTAGTCAACCCTAGGTCAACTCTAGGTCACTGGTGACTAACAGTTTACTTTTGGTCAACTGCACAAGTCTAATAGAATTTGGAACTAAATTGGACAAAGTGTTGACCCATAGTTGACTTTTGGTCTAAAAAGTCAACCATGGTCAACCGGGGTCAAGACTAAGTCTAGACGGCTATTTCTACCCATTACCAACCTCTACAACCCATATCTAAGTCCATCTTGGACTTCGATACTCATATCTTGGCCATAGGCCAATTACCTATTTTACCCTTAAAAAGGATAAAATTCTACCTTCGGCGATTATCTAGTTAGCCTACCTACGCTTGATATTTTGACCCGATCTCCCCAGGGTAGTATGATACTAGCCTATACATATATTACCTACCAAAATACCTAGGTAAAGTGGACGTCTAGTCCATGATACGGCCCATTGCCGATATCTTGAATATTTCAAGATACGCACTGATACGGCGCGATACCGGCGTCCTACGACCCCGATTTCCACTCGGGAGCCTACCCGCAAAATCTAAATCACGTATTATAACTCCACGCCAAGTTTCATCGCGTTCTGATACTCTGGGCTCAAATTCGCTCTCTAACTCGATTTCTTCTAAATTGATTTCCTACACTTCCTATACAATACCCTTATTCTAATTCTTATTCTCTTCTCCTTCTAATTTCCTATTCTAATTCCTCTTCTTAACTCTTCTAATCCTTCTTCTTCTCATTCTTCCTCTTATCTAACTTTTCTCCTAATTCTTCTTCCTATTCTTTCTTCTATTCTTCTTTTTATTCTTTTCTTCTAATCTCTTCCTATTCTCCTTCTCCTACTTCTTCAAATCTTCTTCTCATGTTCTTCTTCTTATTCTTTCTATACCTATCCATTTATATATATATATATATATATATATATATATATATATATATATATATATATATATATATATATAGGGGGGTTTTAAGGGGTTAAATAGGGGCAAATGGAGCTAAAGGGGGGGGGGGATTTGTGCTAACTGTTGCTGCTGCTAGGCTAGCTGCTGCTGCTGCTCCTGGCAATGCTGCTGCTGCTGTTGCAAGCAGCTGCTGCTGCTGCCCCTATTCTTCTTCATTCTCTTCTTCTTCCTTCCCTTCTTCCTCTACTCTATATATATATATATATATATATATATATATATATATATATGTGTGTGTGTGTGTGTGTGTGTGTGTGTGTGTGTGTGTGTGTGTGTGTGTATATGTATATAGAGGAGTGTGTGTTTGTAGAGATAGATATATGGTATATATATATATATACACATATATATAATCTAAATCCATATATCTATCTCTACAAACACACACTCCTCTATATATGTATATAGAGGAGTGTGTGTGTGTGTTTGTAGAGATAGATATATATATATATATATATATGTGTGTGTGTGTGTGTGTGTTTATATATATATATATATATATATATATATATATATATATATATATATATATATATATATATATATATATATATATATATACACACACACCCCCTCCCACAAACACACACTCACACTCTCACACACTCACACAAGCACACTCACACTCTCACACCACTCTCATGACACAAACACCACCACCACCATTCTCTACACACACACACAAATACATATATACAAATACCACACACACACATATATATATATATATATATATATATATATATATATATATATATATATATATATATAGATATATATATATATATATACAACTTATATATATATATATATATATATATATATATATATATATATATATATATATATATATATAAGTTGTATATATATATATATATACAACTTATATATATATATATATATATATATATATATATATATATATATATATATAAAAGTTGTATATATATATATATATATATATATATATATAAGTTGTATATATATATATATATATATATATATATATATATATATATATATATATATATATATATATACCACTTAATATATGAATAACCCCCAAATAAAACCTTAACCTAGATTATTAGAAAACCTACAAAATTTGTGGGCAAAGTGTAGATAATCCTCTTCTCTACACTTATTGTGAAGCAATAAATGGAGTAGAGAAATTAAATGGAGAATTAAATGCATACCTAAGGTTCTTTGGAGAGAGAGAGAGAGAGAGCTTGGAAAGAAAAAGATTTTTGAAAGAGAGAGAGGGTTGAGACTTACACTGTGTTTGGGAACATTTGGGGGGAGGGAGAGGAAAATTTGAGGGGAAGAAAAATGGAGGGGAAGGAAAATGGAGGAAAGTTAATTTTTCCTTCCTTTGTTTGGATGGACAAAAAGTAGGGGAAGGAAAAGTTTAAAAACAATTTTTATTTGTTTATGGATATAGGTATAATTACTATTTCCTCCTTGGTATTCTCAAATGATGATTTAATTTTAATTTTTTGAGGGGTGGTGGGGTAAATTCACTCAAATTCCTCTCATCTCTCTCCATTTTCCTCCCACATTTGGGAGGAAAATTTTTTGGTGGGACCCACCTACTTTTTCCTCTCAAATTTTCCTCCCCCATGTTCTCTCCCCCTTTCCAAACACCATCATTTAAAATTTTCCTCTCACTTTCCCCTCAACTTTTTCCTTCCTCCCATTTTCCACCCTTCCCAAACGGTACCTTAATGAAGAAGTAAAGGGGGGGGGGGGGGGGGGGGGGGGGGGGGGGGGGGGGGGTCCTTCACTTGGCCGGCCATGGCTTGGAGGTCTTATTGGGTTTTGGGTGGAGACCCATTAGGCCCCCAACCCATTAAACTTAGTTGGGTTTGGTTCGGATTTGTTTCGGGTTGATTCGGTCTAATTTCTAAATACTAATTAAGCTCTAAAATGACTAATTAAGTCATGGAAATAGGGTTTATAATTTCTAACCTAATTATGATGGCATGTGGACCAAGTCCAGCTAATATGTGGGTCCCACTAGGGTCCAAGCTACCCGGGTCTCCAATTTGGGTCCGAATTGGATAAAATCCAATCCAAACCAAATAAATCCCAAAAAATCACATAAAATAAATAAAAATTCCTAAAAATTATAAAACTTGAAAAATGACGAAAATATTCCTAATTTGAAAACTGGGGGTGACATATATACATACACAATTGAAATACTTAATTATATATATTGATTTTGATGCTTTTGAAATGTATGAAATATAGCTTACAGAATATTATTAACAATATCTGAAATAGCAGTTTCGCTATAAAGAAGTTTGTCAACTAAAAATTAATAAAAATTTATCTTGGATCAACTACTTACAAGAACGAATTAATGGATTACCCATGTTATGGATTTGATTGAAGAAAGCTATGTTAGAAAATCTTGAATATACAATAAATTAATTGATATATTTGCATCTTTAGAATAATTTTTAAATGTCGAACTCGAGCGTCCTTTATGGTTACCTGGAGAGGCATAAGTGTCTGGCTTAGTGGGTGGCAGAAGATCGGTAGATTAAGTCGGGGACATATTATTCGTACTATTTATAAATGATATGAGTTGAAAACAGTGGTCTAAAGACGTACAACCTATCCTGCACTAAAAGTCCCTAACGTTACGTCCAACATCTAAAAAAAAAAAAAAAAAATCAAATGATTAATTTTTTAAGGCCTCGCATCCACAAATTCCACAACATAAGCAAATGTGGCACTCTCTTCAATGCTCTCCTACTCCGTCAACTGCCATAACTAACTCCATTCACAAAATAAGGGGAGGGATGAATTGAGGACTAAGTACTCCCCCCTCTCCTTCCTCCATCACCAAGTGATTATGGGAGGCCAAATCAATAGCAAAGTTCACGTAGAAGATCCACTCCCAAATGCCAACAACATGGGCCTAAGGAGCTTCATCACCTGCAGCTTCCTCATCTTCGCCTTCTCCTACATCCTCTACTCCACCCACGTCCTCATCACCGGCAGGATCAAGCAATGCCCTCCCGACGCCGACGCCATCGTCAACAACATCGCCCTCTCCGCCAACTCCTCCTCCTCGTCGACGCCCGACTTGGAATCCGAGTTCCAAATCACCAACCAACCTCAGAAAGTGCAACTAGTGCAAGAATTTGAAGAACGACAGCGAGAACAAGAAGAGGTCGACGAGGAAGAAGCGCCCGCCGGAGAAGAGCAAGGAGAGACGAAGAAGCACGGCGATGACGGCACTAACCTCTCCCACATAGTCTTCGTCATCGGCGCCTCCGCGAAGCTGTGGGACAACCGGAAGGAGTACATCAAGCAGTGGTGGAGGCCCAACTCCACGAGGGGCGTGGTCTGGACGGACAGGCCGGTCCGCGCGCAGAGGGGCGGGGGCCTGCCCGAGGTCCGCGTGTCGGGGGACACGTCGAAGCTCCCGTACACGCACCTGACGGGGAGCCGGTCGGCGCTGAGGATATCGAGGGCCGTGTCGGAGACGCTGAGGCTGGGGATGAAGGGGGTGCGGTGGTTCGTGATGGGCGACGACGACACGATATTCGTGGTGGACAACGTGGTGTCGGTGCTGGAGAAGTACGACCACAGGGAGTACTACTACATAGGGAACCCTTCGGAGAGCCACATACAGAACCTGATCTTCTCCTACGGGATGGCGTACGGAGGGGGAGGGTTCGCGATCAGCTACGGGCTGGCGGTGGAGCTGGAGAAGATGCAGGACAAGTGCATAACGCGGTACGCCCATCTCTACGGGAGCGACGACCGGATCCACGCCTGCATGTCGGAGCTCGGCGTCCCTTTAACCAGGCATCCCGGATTCCATCAGGTGTGTACGTGATTCACAAATTTAGCTAGGGTTGCAAACCTCCTGTTAATGAAACCAATATTTACAGTCATATGATATGCTGCACAGACACGGACAGGACACGGCATTTGGTATGTCCTAGTGTGCTTTAGAGTGTGTGTGATGTGTCTGATACACTTCCGACCCAACAAGGGTCGGATATTTTTTTGAGTGCCCGTTCTCAGGGCTGGCCCTGGGGTAAGCCAGACAAGCCATCAGGCTTGGACAACCCCCCTCGATAGGGCAACTACCCAAGTCCCATCCACACCTCGAGTAGCTCAATGAGAGGAACTCAGAATCTGAAGTCCACGTCATCGTCAAAACCGGAGACTTTGACGTTGCTGCTAACCCCACTCACCATTAATTTTTTGAATCTTCTTTTGATGTCACGGGCAAAGGGCGACCAAATTTAGCTTCGGCTAGGACAACCCACTCCCTTAGGTATTTCTAGATTTTAAGTAGAAAATAGTCTAGGAAAGGGTTTAAAACGAGGCGTGGGGTATTTCTACATTTTAAATAGGAAATCGACACTGCTATTTTCTCCGTGGTTTGTGACTTCGGACATGACCGTAGGCCACATACCGGCCTTACATTGACCCTCTTGTCTGGTTTTTAAGAAGATGGGGCCCGGTGATAGCAGGGGGGGCCCATATTTGGCTTCCACATGGGCCTGTGGTCACGTCCGCGACCACAAACCACATACAAAAATAATTATTTTTCAGTTGAAGATAAAAGTTTTGTTCCAAACTTCTCACGGGGCAAAGAAATACCACACTTGTTTCTCGAGAAGAGATGGAAAGCATTTTCAATATCAAATGATTTAATTGTTGTCTCAGCTCCTTCTTGTTAAGAACCCTCCCCTTCAATTGGTTTTTTCCACAAAAACAAATTAACATGAGATAACAAATCAAGTCTTTTCCTAATATTTCAAATGATTGTCCCAAATTTAAGTTGATTATGTTTCACTTCTTTCTCGGAGATAAACGATCAAATAATTCTCAATCATCGTCCTTGCATATCCAATCATCCGTGTATAATAAAAAAATAAACTTTAGTCTTTATCTTTGAATGAGATCTCAATTCCATCATCATTTTTTTCTTTATTCCTTCTCATTTCAATCTATTTTTTTATTAAACCGGACACAATTTAAAAGATAGTCATTTTTACCGTATTTAGATTATTATTTTTTTAGTTTTGACAAAAGTCCAACCTATCAAGAAAAGTTCATTCCAATCGAAAATAATCGAACCGAAATTTAATATATCACAGTTCGGTTTTTGTAAAAAGTCAATTCTTCAATTATTATTCAATTGTTTTCAAAGTCGATTTGGTTTGAATCGAAAATACTGAATGCTCACTTCTAGGACAAAATATCCGTACGTAGTCTGAATGAAAAGTTACACTTTGTTCAATATTACATCTGTACTAATTTGACATGATTATGTGAAAGGGTGCGGCTATCCGCACCCCAGTAGTTGCTAAGGACACCCCAGTCCAAAAAAAAAATGACATTCCTATTCTACTACCCCCCCCCCCCCCCCCCCCCCCCCCCCCCCCTCTCCTGCCTCCGTCTCCTCCCCTCCCCTCCCCCCGGACCCCGACTCCCCTCCTCCTCCCTCCGACGACGACTCCCTCACACCCTCCGACGACCCCCCCTCCCCCTCCTCCCCCGACCTCCCTCCCTCCTCCTCCGACCCCCTCACCCCTCCTCCTCACCCCCTCCGATGACACCCCTCCCCCTCCTCCCCCGACCTCCCTCCCCTCCTCCTGCGAACCCCCTCCCCTCCCTCCTCCTCCGACCCCCCTCCCCTCCCCTCCTGCTCCTCCGACCCCCCTCCCCTCCGACCACCCTCCCCTCGGGGTCGGAGTCGGGGTCGGTGGAGCAAGGGGGGGAGGGGAGGGGGGTCGGAGGAGCAGGAGGGGGGTTGGAGGAGGAGGGTGAGGGGGGTCGTCGTCGGAGGGGAGGCGGTCGGAGGAGGAGGAGGGGAGTCGGAGTCGGAGTCGGAGTCGGGGTCGGGGTCCCGGGGGGTAGAATAGGAAAGTCAATATTTTTAGGGGGGGGGAGGGGGGCTGGGGTGTTCTTAGCAACTGATGGGGTGCAGATAGCCGCTCCCTATGTGAAATAGACATGCTTAATTCTTCCCAGGTCAGAAAATCTCATGTTCAAGGCTAGCTTTTCCTATCAAATGAAATTATATTTGTACAACTGAACTCACGCCAACGGTGATCTCTTCTTCCAGTGCGACGTCTACGGGGACCTCCTCGGACTGTTGGCCGCGCACCCGGTGGCGCCGCTGGTGTCGCTGCACCACCTCGACGTGGTGGACCCGATCATCCCGAGGATGACCCGGACCCTGGCGCTGCGGCGCCTGTTCTACTCCATCAACCTCGACTCGGCCAGCATCATGCAGCAGTCCATCTGCTACGACAAGGAGCGGTCGTGGTCGATCCTCGTCTCGTGGGGCTTCGTCGTGCAGGTCACCCGGGGCACCGTGTCGCCGCGGGAGCTCGAGATCCCCGCGAGGACGTTCCTGAACTGGTTCCGGAGCGCGGACTACTTCTCCTTCCCGTTCAACACCAGGCCGGTCGCCAGGAGCAAGTGCCAGGAGCCCTTCACGTACTACATCACCAGCATCCAGCGCAAGTCCAAGAACGAGACGGTGAGCACGCACACCCGGAGGAGCGGCCACGCGCCGCCCTGCAGTTGGAAGACCCCCTCTCCGAAGACTATCGAGACCATTGTGGTCTACAAGAAGCCGGACCCCTTCCGCTGGCGAAAGGCAAGTGATCGATACTAATACTACTTACTCTTCTTTAACAACTATATATACTATAGAAGAAATTATTTAGGATCTGCTTGGTAGCGGTGTTTTGATCGATTTTGGGGTGTTTTTGAACCGACCTTTTATGAAATCTCTGCTTGTTTATTTTTTTGAGGCACTAATTTTGGGCGGTTCAAAACCTCTCAAAACATGTATAATGTAATTTTGGGTGGCTTCATAAACAACCCAAATCGGTGGATTTTAGGGGTTTTATTATTTTATTGCATTTGTATCCTCACAAAACACATATAATTATAACTACTACCACCCTTCCCTATTTAATTATATTCATGTAAAAAACTTCCAGAACCGCTTGTTAGTGAATTACCGATCATGGATTGGACTGGTTTAAAAGTCGTTACTTAAAAACTACCAAAAATCGGACCGCTCATAATCGGTGCTCTAAAAATACCTCATAACCGCTATCCTACAATTGCCAAACAGACCCCTTAGTGTTCCAGACTTATGGTGAGTCTTGATATGTGCCCAATAATATAATGACGCATGGTCTATTTTTTCTTCACTACTTTATACAAGTCTAAATTAAAAATATATAGAATATTTGTCGTTATATCATTAGGTACAGATCAAGATTTACCATAGGCCCAGAATATACCATGAATGAACTGTGGGAATAAATTCCGGGGAGTTTCATTATTGACGATAATTAATGGTAACTAAGTCCATTTTATAAGAAGTAGAATACTCAAATATACACAAGGAAGAGTAGAGTAGGGGTGAGCATCGGTTCGGTTCGGTTCGGTTCAAACCGAACCGAATATGTGAAAACCGAAATAACCGTAAATCGTATTTCTCAAAACCGAAAACCGAACCATTTTTATAAAAATCGAACAAAACCGAACCGAATTAATTCGGTTCAGTTTTCGGTCCGTTCGGTTTCATGGGCCAATGTGCATGGCCTTCAAGTTTTTAGCAAAATGAGCCTATTTAAATAACAAATTTTTAAAAAATATATGACATTATTGTATTTATGAATTGTTATATTACATAGAGTGAAAGATATTAGTATATATAGATTGATGGTAGATAGAGAGAGTGCTCAAAGAAGCACCGATATAGAATAGGAGAAGAGAGTGCGCTCAGTTAGGGGTTAATAAACATTAGTATATGTATATTGTGGATAGTTTGATAAATTACTAAATCTAAATCGGTTTTCGGTTCGGTTCGATTTTTTTGATGAAGAACCGAAAACCGAACCGCTATTTTAAATTTTCAAATTTTTAAATCCTAAACCGAACCGATAACCGAAAAATCGAACCATTTGTCATATTTCGGTTCGATTTGGTTCGATTTTCAACTGTTATATGCTCACCCCTAGAGTAGAGTGAATAGTTTGGCACCAAGTCATAAGCTTGTTGCGGTTAGAAACTATTCCTACTGAAATGAGTGGAGCTATTTGTTTATTTGTTGCAGGCGCCAAGAAGAGACTGCTGCAGGGTGCTGCCTTCACGGGAGGAATCAACTATGCACATATCAGTAAGCAACTGTGAAGACTGACGAATTTTCTACACTGTAGAAAAGTCACAATATTTAATACTATACAAGTCGTTTTTGTTATTGTTCTTGTATTTTTTTCTTTTTCTTTTTGGGTTTTGTTTCATTTGCGTGGAGTAGATTATGTGATTGTGTAAGCCCTTTTTGAAAAGGTTCATATAGAATGATTATTGAGACAGTTTGGAATTATAAGCTCACAATCATCCTTATATACTTGAGGTGTGATATAACCTAAGAATCATCAGAGAACTTGCACAGTCTCAGCGTGTACAGGAAAAAATGGAAAGACAAATAGTGATCCAAAAACTAAGCTATAACATAACCTGATAAAATAAAAACGTCCGGAGATTTTTTTTTTTTCTAATTTTCCCAATCATTCTCACTGTTGAGACTTGTTTTTTCCAACCATCGTCACAGACTCGCTGTTGAGACTTTTGGAAAGGAAAATGATAAACAGTTCGCGGTCTGTGCCTGTCGTGGCCACGGGCTGAGGTGTCGCCACCCAATTTGCCCTCCTATTCGTGTGAGCCCCATCCGTCGGTGTCCTGCCAATTAAAAGCTGTCACGTGGACCGCATGCCAAAACTGAAGGCCAAGCCGAACAAAATTTGAGGCTTGGGCAACCCCCAAGGCTCAGCATTATTTTACCAAAGGTCAGGGTTACGGATGACCATCAAGACCAGCTGACAATAAGGATCAAGGGACAACCAAAATTAGCTTAGGATAGGACAACCAAACCGTCCGGACCGGCTCTGGGTCCACGTAGCACTGTCCTTTTGCAAATTACAACTCTCTCTTGCTAATATGTTTTTTGAGAAATAAACCAAGGTTTCGAAGTTCCTAGGTTCCTAGCTAGCATGCTTGCTATGGTATTGGGTATCAGTTCATCTTTTAACGTTTTAATAAAGCTAAAAGATGATATTCGGTTGAAAATTTGATTGATTTGCTAAGTCGATAAAAAATAGTCGTTACAAGAGAGTAGCTGGAACCATGGACAAATAGGGTGAGGAGAACTGAAGTGACAATAATGGATATTTAAGTATTGCAGACTTTCCGAAGCCTATTAAAGGGTCGATTGACTCGATTTGTCTGAAGAATACCTAAATTTTACTTGTTGGTATTCCCAGCTACCTGTTTTCCCACAAGTTACAATTTGATGTTTTACTTTTAAGTTATACAGTACCCCGTTGACCTATTTGATTTCAACTCGTCCTAGGTATGGTAGGGAGGAGTCTATTAAAGAAATAGCCTGTTCAACTTGGTTTTTGCTAAATCAAGAGGCAGTTATTTCATTATTTGGTGTTTTCCCTGTGGGTGAGCAAATATCGGTTTTTCAGCCGAAAACCGATCCAACCCAACCCTATTTGGTGTTTTCCTGGTTATCCGGTAATTCTCTATTATCTTGTTTCATTTTGTTATCCATCACTATCTTTGTCTACGATTGTGCAGTTATTTGACAAGTGATTGTCAATGTCCTACAACTACAACCTATCGTCTTGGATGTGCATGAAAACTACTTTTATGTTTCTGACCATCATCATTTCGAGTTCGAGTCCAAATAAATTAGAAGAGGGACATCGATGTGTATGTCTATTCGTTAATAGATGAGTTGAAACAATTGTGGAAGGTCGGCACCAACACATGCATGTCTCACAAAAGCATAATTTTCAGATGAGAGTAATATTTATGCGAACCATCAATGATTTTTCTTTCGACTTGTGGAATTTTATTGGGCTGAAGTACGCATAGTCGTCTTTTTTGTCCATGTTGCATGGACTATACTAAGACTTTTCACTTGAAACGCGAAGAAAAATCATACTTCTTCGATTGTCACTGACATTTTTTGTCGAAAGATCGTCCGTTCAGGAAACACAATAATGATTTTCGTGCCATATTTGGATAATAACGACGATGAATGACATGCTCCCTACTGATTGAACAAGAACCCCGAGAACTAACGACAATGACATGCTCCCTAATGATGTAATCGTAAAGGTATTAATTCAGTGCTCCCAAAAAGCCTTCAAAAAATGAAAGAAGAAATATCCAAAAGACGCCGAGCTAAGGATTACTCATTTAATGTCATCTTTGACTATGTTAATATATATTATATTGGTAAGCTAATATATATAACTAAACAAAATCAGTATATTCAATAACAAAGTTAAAAAAAAGTGAAGTCAATGAGACCCTATATAATAGAAGAAAGACTTAATCAAGAGATAAAGCAACACTTCCCTTCTTGTTTGAAGACATATATAAGGACATCAATCATTAAGTTATATATGCCCTAGCATATCATTATTTACGATGGACCTAATATTAACCGTCTAGACATAAAAATTGAGAAAGAAGTCCTCAAAACTTTAGTTAATGGCCCATTCTAGGAGTTAAAAATTGGCCAAGATATTATGTTAATGGATTCATGTTCAAGTCAACAAATAGTCGAATATGAAATAACTTCTTAGAGCTTGATTCTACAAAGAACAGTTGTGTGTGTATCAAGACGTCGATCCAATGAATAATTTTTATGGTGTCTTAGGAGAGATTGTAAAGTTAACATATAATTTCAGCATGGAGCCAACATGAAAATCGTGTTATTCAAATGTGAATGGTTTGTTCTATTCAAGATTAAGGTTGAAAAATTGACAAGAATGTTTTTGACGAAACTATCTACAAAGATATCAATGCTACTAACATTTTGTCCTAGAAGGCCAAGCACGTTTCATGTACTTTATAAGCTATCCTAGGGGGGAACAACTAAATGGGATTGATGAAAAATATGTAAGATTAAAGGTAGAAGAACCTTCGATGTTGCAAAAATTGCCTATTGTTGACTCTAATGAAGTTATTTCATATGTGTCAAATTAAGTAGAAGAGGAAGACGAAGAAGAGAAGTCTATCATGAACAAAAAGAAGCTGAGGAAGATGATGATTAGGTCGATAATATATTAACTTGCTCTACTCATTTATTATTATTCATGTTATATACACTACTGAATTTTTTTACTTTTATATATATATATATATATATATATATATATATATATATATATATATATATATATATATATATAATAACATATGAGCATAAATAAGTAAAAAAAAATTCAGTAGTGTATATATATGCATCTTTTCTTATTAAGTTGTTATCAGGTGTGTCTAGAGGAGGACTTAGCTTGCTCACTAGTCGAGAACGATGATGTAAGGTTTCTCATGTGGATAGAGGGTCGGAGAGTTCATTTTTGTTTACCTACCAAAACTAAGATTTTTGTTCATCCTTCAATAAAAGATTGACACGTGTCAAATTTTTTTAGTCAAAACCACTTTGAATGTATACAAAATCACTTCCAAAGTGGTTTATGTTTAATGTATTTGACCCGTGTAAATTTTTTGTTGAAGGATGAACAAACACCCCAGTTTTAGTGGGTGAACAAAAATGGACTCGAACATTCATCACCCACCACTCCATCGTCGCAACCTCCAGCAAGGGGATCCAAGGCTCGCTCTACTCCCACAGGACCAGTAGTAGTTTCAGATAGGGGTGAGCATTATTCGGTTTTGGACCGAAAACCGAACCGAACTGAACCGAATAAGAGGTTCGGTTCGGTTTTAAAAAAATTCGGTTCGGTTTCGGTTTTGAAAATACTAAATTTTCTTATTCGGTTTCGGTTTCGGTTTTGGGTTTCGGTCCAAAACCGAAAACCGAATAAGAAAATTTAATATTATATATATATATATATATATATATATATTTTTTTTTTTAATTATATATATATATATATATATATATATATATATATATATATATATATATATATATATGTGTGTGTGTGTGTGTGTGTGTGTGTGTGTGTGTGTACACTATATATAAGTATTAATATATATAGGTACATACTAAATATATATAGGTATATACTAAATATGTCTATGTATATTTAGTTACTATATATATTAACAAAAAAAAGCTAAAAAAAATCAAAAAATATGAATAAACCGAATAAACCGAAAACCGAACCGATTTAATTCGGTTCGGTTTGATTCGGTTTTGGGCCAATTCGGTTCGGTTTCGCTTATTCGGTTTCGGTCCAATTCGGTTTTGGGTTATTCGGTTCGGTTTAAACCGAATAAACCGAATGCTCACCCCTAGTTTCAGACAGACCTCCTCATAGCCCAAGAACCAGTAGCGGATCACCAACTACCACCACTTGTTGTAGAGAGAGACGAGCCTAATCCTCCCTACAAGCCTCGTGTGATGATTATAGGATCGAATTCTGGCTTGACGGCCACTAAAGTAAGTTAAACAAAATGTTTAGAAGTCAAATTAGTTTATATTTGTGACAATCTTATACTTATTTAATTGTGTTTGACTATATTTTTTTTTTTTGGGTACAGATCCTCAGAAGTTAGTAGGTAGCTGAGAAAGTTTCTCAGAAACAACTATTATGGTCCTTGGATTAATTATAATTATAGTGAAGTTTCTGAGATTGATAAGTAAACAACTAACACTTTTATTTTTCTTTGGGAATACAATTGTTGCTGCTATTACATTTCACGCGAAACAAGAAGAAGGCAGCAGATTACTCAGAATGTACAACTTGCTGAACGTGCCAAGTGTTTGAATATACAAAAATGCCAAAATCAGAATATGAGACAATGCACGAGACGCGAAACGATGATCATCACTAATTAAGCACATAGTATTTGTTTCTTTAAAGTTCAAAGCTTAACAAAACTCTGATGATACAAAAGCTTGCAGGTGTTGAAGTTGGAAGCTGTAATCTGTATCTTCAAACAACTAGTTACAAAACAAGGTACATAAAAAGCTTTGAAATAAAGTGCCAACCTGGACAATAATATAATATAGCATGAGAGAAAAACAGGATAATTCAGACTACAATGTAGAAATAAGTAATAGGATTATTTACACTAGTTCCTAAATTTTGGGTTTATAATACTGGGTACCTGCTTTCAAACTAATTATACTGACCACCCCTCCCTTAAGAAAAAAAAAAAGGTCCGAGCTCTCTAGCCTAGTGGTATTAGAGCGGACATCCGGAGGGGCCGGCAAGGTTCGAGCCCCCCAATTGTGTGTGTGCGTGTGATTTCAAAAAAAAAAGAAAAAAAAAAGAAAAAATAGGAATAGTTAGTGTTAACTTTTTATTTTTATCTTAAATAGGACATCCCGTGTAATAAACATAAAACATGAGAGTGGTGGGTATAATTAGTTTACATGTATGAGTACTCCGTGTTATAAACCCAAAACTTACGGGTAGTTAGTATAAATAATCCTAATTAATAACTTTGTATCAAAAAATTCGCACCCAAAAAGTAAACAAAACGTATAAATCTTAAGAAGGTCAAATCCTCATTGAAACAAAACAATTAAACCAAAAACAAAATCTCCATATTGAAATTCACCAGATGCTTGGAAGAACACAGCAAAGTTAAATAACTTGCAGGAAGTAGACAAATTAAGAGGGGTTCCAAACAAAGATTAGATTCTCCACATATAAATGAAAACCACAAACTTGAAGCATTTCTATGGCAACCATGGGATAAAGATCCAATACATTTACATGCATGAAAGGAAGAAAAAGGGGGAAAAAGGAAAAAAACAGATCCATTTGTGTCCTGAGTTACCAGCACAGATTATAATGTTTCTATCAGAGGTGGTACCAAAATATTTGGTGTCAGGCCTTGGGTGCTGGATGCCCAGCCCCGTTAACATCAAAGTCAGTTGAAAGAACCTGCCCATATGCACCTTTGGGATCGTCATCCTCTTCAAGGTAATCAGCTCTGGCGTTGAGGGTCAGCATCTGGCAGACAAGCCAGAAGAGCGACGCATCAAGTGCAACGAAAGCAGCACCACCAAAAAGGCCAGTCTTGGCAGTGGGGCATTCTGTGGTAAGATCCTGGTGGACATTGCGGCTCCTGTGTAGACCCTCGGTGATGGTTGCCCACATCATCATGGCCTCTGCAAGTACTGTCACCGACCTGATTTCACCAAAATAATGGATACATTCTCAGTAGCTCTTGTGATTGAAAAATCTGTATGTGATACATATTTGTCAGTTGGTGTTTTTTAATTGGTAAGAAAACTTGATCGCAATCTTGATGAAAAGAACCATCAAAACATTGGTATTCAAAATTGTATTATTCCACGTTAAAGCTACTTTAGAAGTTTAGGAATTTACATCCATATAAATACACTACTAATGTGAAGACCTTCATTCAAATCTGCCAACTAGTTTGAAAGCTGTAGTTTATCTAGGCTCGTACCCTAAACCAAGGCATTCAGCCACTCATATAACATATAATATAAGAAGAAGCGATTTCTTGTTGTTTAACATGTTGCTTGGCATGCGCCTATAGTGGTGCCAACTCGGTAAGAACGGGCTATGGACAAGCTACAAAGTCGTCCGATGATGCTTGACCAACAAACCCAATACCTTCAGCATAGTGGAAAAATTGTCTTATACAAAAAGGTTGTATGAAATGAGAGAGAAAAGATCATTTCGATGGTTCATGGTTCGTGTCTAGGAGGTAAAGTTTATTAAAGAGAAGAGTGAGAATGGATACACTTATAGATGAAGAAAATTCGTCGTTAAATGTTGTACAATGCTATTATAGGCAGACACATACACAAACATACAATAATGTGTAAAATGTTGCTTCAGGATATAATTTATGGGGGCAACCTCTGAAGAAAGGGGAGCAGCACATAAATGAAACAGGCATGTACAAATTGGCTGTGAAAAGACAATGAGATCTTCTCAAACTTGGAGAAGAACCAGGTTAGCAGCAGTATGCAACACACCAAAAGATCAGCTATTGAAGGGCAATCCAATAGTGATGGATTATTAAGTGGATGATGAATATTTCAAGGAAGATGCAATCCCAACTTATGTACCTATTTTAGTTGTGAGTAAACGAGGAGGGGAATAGAACACACGGGCCTAAATACATACTAGTTGACGGCGTCATAGTGTGCTAGATCTGAAAGGGGTCTACTCTATACACACAGGGAACGCCAGGTCGGCAAGGGGCCTAAACATGCTCTGGGTATGGGAATTAGGGTAGTTTATTGAAAAATTGATCCAAACATACTGGGTATGGGGATCAAGTTAAGTCAGATCATCAAGGGACCTATATGTGTTATGGGGTTGAGAGAGGAATATATATACGTCTCAAAGCGGGAATGTTGCTCTGGAGAAAAGAGGAAGCACGAGATACAGGCAATTGTTTCAAATTCGCATGAATGTCAGGGAAGGATTCTAGCTGCAGCAAGCTCGCTACTAGCAAGCAGATTGTTCCGCTTTTGTTAGATTTGAGTTGTATCTTGTGTTCGGTTTCGCTGCTTTAGGGAATCACCTACTTGTACTTGGGGCATTGTTATGTTAATTATTGTTAATGGAACACAGCGGGAATTTTATTCCCACTGTTTAATCTCAAAGATCATTTGGGAAAGGAAGAGTGAATCTGCAGTTGTAAAGATGTCACAAATAAATAGCACACAACAAGATCAACAGCAGACCACATCTCCTCTGTAGCATTAGCAACTACCATATTCACTATTACTGCCTGAATCAAGGCCGGTCAGACCTGCCACTAGTCCTGGCAGCCTCATTTAGATGCTGTGTGGGTGCTCACAGCTCCATCAGTTTCAGCTATGATCTTAAGCGATATATCTACCAATGCCCCCAACCACCTCAGAAGAATTATTTTCCTATTGTCCTCCAATGAATCCACCTCATTTACTTTCAATGAGAGTACTCACTATTTTATTCTACTGCCGCTTAACCATCTCTATATTCTCATTTAAGCTACACTCATTAGATGGGCATTTCCTTTATTGCTCAACTAACCCACGAAGGACCTCAGGTTGAAAGCCATCTTTGAAGCTCTTCCTTTCAAATTGGAGGGTATTCTATGGTCACATCCTACTCTGAAAGAATTTCTCTTCAAATATTGCACTTCAGTTCGACAAACAACATCCTCGATCTTACCTCACAATGAATCGTTCCTAGTAACAAAGATGGTCATGGTAATATTTGTCCATCAAAAATCAACTACAAAGGTTCTCTATAAATTTCTACCTTGGAAAACATTCCATACTGTTTTTGTTTAATGCTTTTCGACAAACAACAATGTAGAACTTTCTCGGGTCTTTATTATATTTGCGTGTTGAATATAAGTTTCATACAAGATGAAATTGTAATATTAGTGCAAATCAATAAGAAAATCCTGCTAAATGTTTCTATATGCATCTCTAATTGACCCTTAAAAATATGATGAATATTGAAAAGAAACCTCAAAAAATAATTAGTATTCAAGATTGTTAGGCAATGATTACGGAAGACCTATAGCTCCACATTGTAGTTACGAAAAAAACAGCTGCATGAAAGAAATGTCCAACCCTAGTACTCCAAAATGAAAAGACCAAAGATTCAACTCAAACAGAATATAATGGTAACAAGCTAGTACCCTGGCGATTAAACATATATGTCGCAATCTGTTTACTTTTGGCTCTACTCCAGCCTATCGGGTCAAAACCTAGTTAGAAGGGAAACAATGAACTATTTTTAGAGATGGATATGGTTCCCAGGGGAGGAAATATATCAAAACAGGATAGTCAATGAGAACGTAGTGGAAGGATATCATTAATCTAGATTCCATTGTTTCACATAACTTGTCAGAAAAGTAAGGTCTATACGTACTTGCATCTAAACCATTATCATTTAAAAGGAAACTTACACTGCAATAATGAAGAATACGGTCAATGCAGTGCTGCGGAACAGAGCTTCTCTAGGAACAGATTTGCCTTGGTAGGGGAAAAACACAGCAAACCAACCACTAATAGCAGACAACAGAAGTGCCACAACAGAGAGAGCTCCCAGTGCTACTGTTGGGTCACTTGGATACTTGCAGATAACAACACCTTTGCCTTGAATTGGAGTTCCAAATGGAGGCTGCAATAACAATTAAATTCAGAAGCTGAAAAATATTAAGGAAAAAACATGAACAATATCTTGAACTCAACAATATACCAGAGAACGTTACACAATACTATACAGAATGACACATTAAATAGATCACGTGATGGATAAAGAACAACCTGAAATGGTTAATTTAGAGAGGCTTTTGGTTTTATATTTGTACCCATTTAGATTGGTATCATTTGTACTGGAGCACAAAAGGCAGCAGTTAAATTTCGACACGTGGATTCTATATGTAAGCTGTATAGGCAGTTCTCTCCACAATGGGAAATCTGCCCATGGAATGTACGGGTCCAAGAATCATGCCAAAAGATGTCTCTTATGGAACTTTAATTAAAACAAGTGTGGGGTTTTTGTTGCCAAGAAACAAACTTAGAAGCCAAATCTTCTTTATTGAGATCCACTCGAGGGGATTAATTGAACTCCTGGAGTTTTCTTGATTTTGAGGGTGCTTGATTAGGTATTCTATTTGGTTGGGATCCGAAAGATTCAAGGATATATCACTTTCTGTCTGTGACAAGCTTAAAGGGAAGCTAGTAGGGAGATCTTAGCAATTTATAATGTTTATGCTCCTTGCACTGGAGTTGGTAGGAGTTGCTTTGGGATGATTTAAGATCTTCAACATCCTTTGCTGACGAAGAATGGTTAACTAGTGGTAACATTAATGTTACCACATCCTTGGATGAAGAAATGCAAATTCTTCTTCTCAAAATATGGATAACTTAAACTCTTTGTTAAGAGATTTAGGAATGAATGCAGTGCCTACAAATGGGAGATATTTACCTGCTAGTGCAAGAAATGCATATGAATAGGTGTACTAGTTAGTGTAAGAAAACCCAGTCCTCATTACACTGGGCAAATCTCCTTGCATTGGGTTGGGAGAGATCTTTCCCCTCTTTATCCTTTCTAGAGGCATGCCTCTCGTTATATCGACTGCCTATTGTTCTTGATAGCAGTGATGAAGCATGTACAACAAAGATTTTTCAGATTTGAAAAGTTCTAGATAGACAAGGGCTTTATTGAGTTAGTAACAATATGGTGGCTGATTGTTCTGCTGCATGGATTCTCATGGGATTGCAAATATGAAGCACTATGCTTCGGAAATGTTTGAAATAAAAATATGGAGCTATATAAGTAAAATTTTAACATTTGATAATATAAGATGAGGTTTACTTTGGTGTTCTCCAACTAGGGGTGGCGATGGGTAGGGTAGGGTAGGGTAGGGTAAGGGCAGGAAGAGGGCAGGGTAGGGTAGGGTATTAACATTTTTTTGATACCCTAGGGGAGTCATGAGGGTAGGGTAGGGTAGCCCTCTTCCAAAAAATCAATACCCATTACCCGTCCTTGCTCTTTACCCTCACAGGGTAGCTGAGGGTCAGGGTAGGGAGGGTAAGGGTATCACCCTTGCCATTTCAGTTTTTTTAAACTTTGAAAATTATTTTTTTTGCTAGTAAACACCTTGATACTTAAGATTTTTACAACATTCAAAATCATAACTTAATAAGAAATAACAGGGGGAATATTTTTTTACTAAAGGTGCTGAACCCAGTTATATAGTGGAACCTGAGCTGCCTATATACCCAAGGAGGGGGCTAGACCTGACTCCTTAGGATCAAGCACCATGTAGTTCTCCTAATCCTAAGTACTAACTAATTACAAAAAACTACAAGTATGTAGTAGTAATACTATGGCAGTGGGAGTGTGGGTAATCAGGTTTGGGAGAAGGATAGGGTCGAGGGTTTGAGAGGGTTAAGGGTAGTGGGTAGGGTAGTGATTCAGGATAGGGTAGGACGGGTACCCGGGTAAGTGCACTAGGGTAACAAGATAAAACCCTTACCCTACCCTAATTCCAAGAGGGTAAGGGTAGGGCTTACCCTCCTAGGTAGAGGGTACCCATGGGCACCTGAGGGTGCAGGGTACCCCGCTCGGGTAGAGGGCACCAGGACAAAATTGCCAGCCCTATCTCCAACCACGTATGCCAGGGTTTCAAAAGTGCGGTAACGCCCCTACTAGGGGTGAGCAGATACCGACCGCTACCAAAAAACCGACCGAATACCAATTAAAAATATTCCGAAAAACCAAACCGAAGTTATGTACTGATACGGAATTACCGAACCGACTAAAATATGGTATAATGGTAGTGGTAATGGTTTGAGTGTAATACCATACTGAAATATTGAACCGAACCGATTATATATATATATATATATATATATATATATATATATATATATATATATATATATAGGAACAAGGTAATTGTGTTAGAGACTCCTAGCCCCTGGCTCGAAGGCCTACAAACTCAGCCCGAAGGCCACACACATAGCCCGCAGGCCCCGTACTTGCATCGTACCGCATCTAGCCCGCACTCACATTTATTCTCCCACATGAAATTAAATGTACTTCCCCTGTTGCTCAAACATGCAACCTCTTGGGGAGATATGCCTCACTCTAAGCACTTGAGCTAGAGGTCATTGGCAAAAATAATATTCAAAAATGAACTTATATATATTATATTTTATTTAAAAATACTATTCAAAAATGAAATTATTATTATTATTATTATTATTATTGCTAGTAAATGCACATGCTTTGCACGTGTAATAACACATAATAAAAATATTATTCAATTATAGTCAGATATTTCTTCTAACTCATGTGGTTAAGGTGTGATGTATTTTTCTTGTTTGGTTGAGTTCGATTCTCCATGTTGACAAATTTAAACTTTTTTCAACAATTTTTACACAATTTAAAAAAAATTAAATAAAATGGACCGTGATATAATGACGGCTTAGACGGCTCAAAAGTGAGTTGTTTTGAAGCCTTATTATATAGTGGAAGATGATTATTATTATTATTATTACTAGCATATGTGCACGTGCCTTGCACGTATTTTAACATTTCTTAATTAGTTTAGGAAGACTCTTTAGGAAGACCAAAGGGTAGTCTTCCTAATTACTAAGTTGTCCTTATTAAATTAATGAACTATTTTTAATTAGTATAAGTATGTAAGGGTATTTTCGGAATTCAAAAGTTTCACCATCTAAGTTTTCCTATTATATAGTAGAATAGATTATTATTATTATTATTATTATTATTATTATTATTATTATTATTATTATATATACATTTTTTTCTTTAGAATGTTGTTCGTGATTAACTTTATGTAACTCATTTTCATTTTTATCTTTGTTTTAGTTGAGAATCATTTTCTTAGAACTTAGAATGGATTTTGGTGGACTTGAAGTTATGTTAAGAATGGTAAAATTGAGTTTTTGATCTTTTAAGCTTATATTTTTTTGTATTTTCATATAATTTTGAAGTGAATTTTGGTGTACTTAAACTTATATTAAGGATTAAACTTAGTGACCGTATTTGATCTTTTAAGCTCGTTTTTTAGGTGTTTGCAACTTGTTACATATTGTTCTAATAAATTTGACTAATTGCTTGCTTGATAAGTTGATAGAGGCTTGGCTTTGAAATTTGATGCTTCCAAAAAAGTAAAAATAAAAAATTTCTAGGTTAAGAGGTTCTATAATACTAAGTGTGTTGATTGATCAAATATTAATAGCTAAAATACCGATACCGAACAAAACCGACCGAATACCGATTTAATCGAAACTGGAAAAAACTGATTCTAAATGGTACGATATTGGTATTGATTTTTTAAATACCGAAAAATCCAACCAAATACCGACCGATTATACCGACGCTCACCCCCTACTATGCTTGCATAAAGAATTTTTAATACAAATTTACATAAATATCAATATTATATTACAAAACTTATAACATCTCCTTATGTATATATAATGATTAATCGAATTAAAACTTTCTTCATTTTCTTCTCCTATTCCATTTTCTTCTTCCTCTTCCCTTTCTTCATCATGCTGGCTACTGTTGATGCCCCCTGGCAACCATTACAGTAGCAGCAAGTGGCCACTGCATGTCTAGCTGCTAGCACCTACAGCAACCTGAGCAATATCTAAGGCCACCACCAGCAACATGTAGCTGAAGTAGAAATAGAAAGAATTGGAAGGAAAATAAATGGGGAAAAGAGAATTGAGAAAGCAATCATGAAAACTAAAAAAAACTTGTATACTAAACTGTGGAGCACGAAATTTGGAGGATGTTGCAGCCATCAGTTGCTCTGGCAAGGTGACCATGGAGCCATGGACGTAACATTGTAAGAGGAGAAATACTCCAAAGATAGATAACCTAATTTCTCTCTACTGTTGGGCTTTGATTTAATTAGGGGTTCTATAATACATAGCCCAATTAATATAATGTGTACCCACACTTGCACCCATTATGCGTGGAGGGTATACATAACAATATAGAGGATAGTTCTATCCTCTTTGTTTAAGTAGATTAGGCGGGTGCGGCTGAGGCCACTTAGGCATCTAAAGTATTTCCCAGTATCAGCCGAAACCAATATGTGTTGGCTGTATCTTATCGGTTTTGGTCTGTCTCGATCAGATAGTGACTTCTACATTTACCGCCCTACTAACCGATAGTGCTCTTTTTCCCAGTCAATTTAGTAAAACGAATTAAAAGAAAAAAGAGAAGTATGGGAAAAACATTGCCGAAAGTGATACTCATACGAAGGGCCTCAAATCGTTATCAAAACCGAGTTTTTTTAACCTTGGTAGTCATGTAAATTTTGTAAATGAAAGAAATCAATAACTAGCAATTCTTTTATAGAAACAAAATACTTGTTAAAGAGAGAAGAAGGAGATAAGTTTTAAAACAGTGCCGCATTCAAGCAAAGGGGTCAAAACTAAATAAGCAAAGTGTTGACACGGAACAATAAAAAGTAACAGCTCTCTGAAGCAAAGTACTTGCTGATATCATTTAATTGGTGAAGATTGTCCCCACAAGTAGTTCTGTGCAATAGTGTGCATGCAGCCACAACAAAGAAATAGCATAACTATCCCAATAACTGGCAATTGTCTTGCACTCACTAAAGAGGTTTGTAAATTTCAGAAGATCAAAGGATTTTGTACAAGATGAAGTAAGCTGATCATTGGTTGTTCTCAACTGAAACCGATAAGGTGCAATTGTTCATGCAAAAATTCAAATTTCCTATATCATGCACTCACAGTTTCCATATACCACTTGAGAAAAGTACCACAGATTCATAAGATGATTGGTAAAGAAAGTTGGACTATATATAATGCAACTAAGAATCTAAACACTCCAATTATCCTTCGCTATGAATATTCTAGGATATTAAATACATTAGTAAAGAATATAAACCTTCTTATTTTCAGCAATCACACCAAATATGAAGGCAAAGCTGCCAAAAAATGCAACAGTAAGGGCAATCTGCGAGGTGGTTAAAGCCATTGTTCACAAGTATGCACCAGTTGCCAAACCAGCACCTCTGCAATGACAAAGGAAAAAAGAAATATATAAGATACAAAACTTATGTGATTAGTCAATGGCTCCGTAAGAAAATTGGTTCATATTGATATATTTAATTGTTATTAGGCAGACCATAATTACTATAGAGACTAACGTAATACAAAAATATTCTTGGGGATTGTCAAAGACTGAAAACCAAGGTTCACATTATCAGAATCGGTATCAGACTATTCCTATGAGTATTGGTATCGGCAGTATTGCCAGAGATTTCGGATCGGAGTATCATTTTTTTTATATCAGAAAGCAAATAATTATTAATAAATTATTAACATTTTAGAAAATATATTTTATACATTTAGGCATAATTTTAAGTATTTCCATTGTTGTTTCTTAGTAGCTTTGAAATTGAATGAAATACTAGTCACACTTGCCGATTGGTTTACATGCAATAAATAAATTTTCTTCTTTTACATGCTTTTATAATCTTATTATGCTTTTACACCCTTGTTTATTGGTCTTTTTCGTTCAATCTTTTTTTTTGCCGAATTGACCGAAAAAGATACCCCCACTGTCGATATCGGTCAGTATCGGATATTGGTCGGTATCAGATCGGGACATGCTAAACAGTATCGGTATCGGCCTATACTGCAAACTATGCTGAAAACCAACAGTCACGGCAAGACTATTCAAGAAAAAAAAACAATTACAAGAAAAATGGTTCATATCAATGAATTAAATTGTTACTAGGCAGACCATAATTATTATAGAGTCAAAAATTCAATGTAATGCAATAATATTTTTGGGAATTGTTAGAAATTTGAAAATGAAGAAGGTGACAGCTAGCTACTTTATTTGTGCAACCCTTGTTAGTTATTTACCTTATTTATGTTCGAAGGTGTCCAGATTCATTGTATTTGATACCATTGTAATTATAAATAAGTTTCTTGGCTTCTTCCTTCTAATCGGTAAAATCAATTTCTCTTTCTAATTTCAAGAGGATAAAGTGGTAGCATCATTAGCTAATACCAAAGAATCGATCCGTCGATGAAACCACTGCCACAACGATTTGATGGCCATCTAATGCAATGAAAACAGAGCTTAAATATAGTACGCCAAGGACGACCAGAATATTCACATGAGAAAAAGAAAAGAAACAATAAGAGCGTTCCGTTAGTAGACAAGTTCTACTCATAACTTCATATAACTTGCCCCTCGACACAAGAAAGCAGAGTACCAAAGACCTAGGGATTACATCCGAGAAGGCGCGAAAACCCAATCTATCTATTTCCTCCTATTTTCTTACCCCTTTTAATATTGGCGGCTATCAACTCCTATGAACATGAAGATTCTCTTTTTATAACCAAAAAGAAACCTTAATCGATTTAAAAAATTGATTAAAATTCGTTTTACAATACCTCCGAAATGATCCACTCGATCGTCCCTAGATTCTCACATCACCAAATACTCTCAGTAAATTTTCAAAATATACCCATTGCCGTTTTTTAAAACCGATGGAAAACCCAAAAATCGTGAAAATTTGAGAGATTCCAACTCCAGCATCGATATCAATTTCCGATAATTCTACACATAACGAGAGAATTTCACCTAAAATTCTCAAATCAAGAAAAATATAACATAAAGAAACATTCTCAATATCTACAAAATTGGATTAAAATATGAATTATCGCAATAAATTTGTAGAGAGGAGAGCAAAAAAAAAAAAAGGGTTAGGCTTAGGTTTTTTTTTCCTCACCTGTAGATCCTCCCTGGACGAAGTCGATGAGAATTTGGAGTAGTTGACGATAGGTTGATGATTTTATAGAGAGACGATAGTGACAGCTTGACAGGGGTACTTTGGTAATTACAATTGCAGGAACCCTCCTATTATAGCCGGAATCTTTCCGATACTCTGAACAACAGAATCCGGAAAGAATAGTAAATACCACGTTGTCTTTCAGTTATTACAGGAAATGCAAGCTGTTATTATTTTTACTAGTTACTTTTATGTGCATTGCACCTAAAAAAAAAATACAGTATAATTGAAATATAATTTTTTAAATTATGTTAAAATATTTTAAATATATTTTAGTTATGATTTATTATAACTAAAATATTTTAAATATATTTTAGTTATGATTTATTATAACTAAAATATTTTTAAACTTTTGGATATCTGTTTAATTAGATAATAGTATCTAATTAATTTAAATATAATTTAAATTCTAAAATATTTTTGTATTTATATATATTCATCCACTTATGAGGATTTTAGGTTTTAATTTAGTTTAAACTACCTGAGAAAATAACAACGATTACGGAACTTAAATTTTTTTATTATTATTATTTAAAACAAAATGGTTGATGAAATACACACGACTTAGACGGCTCAATCTTGAGCTGTTTTGAAGCCCCCTTATATTAGTAGAGATTTTTCAAAGTTCTTGAAAAAATATCAGTAAAAATTACATACGAGGCATGCCATGATGAACAACAAAACTCATTTGGTTCACTGTAATAAAATCGTAATCATAGTGTAATTGAATAAAAAAATTATTTTTTTATTCGATTACATTACAATGAACCAAAGTAAGATTAGGTCCGGTGTCAAAAATAGATAGAGGTTTCTTCTCATATAAGCTTTTTAATGCGGAATAGTGATTATAAGAGAAACTTTACTAAATATGGGCCAAAATTTTAATTTTATTAACTTTTTCTATATAGAGTTATATATAAATAAATATAAAACATATATAATATACATATAATTTTTTTTTAGGCCTATGAATTTGAAAGGCCTGGTAGTTCATTGCACTCTTTTAAATCCGGTCCTGAAATTAGGCAAGGACAGAACTATACATATGAGCTGGGTTCTAGCCCAATTAAATTTTCTTAAAAAAATCTTATCAAATAAGCCTATCCCTCAGTCCAAATCATAACTTAGCCTAGACTTATTTTAGCCTAATCCAGCTACAACAAGCCATTATCTTATATTGTAAAAAATAAAAAAAAAATGAATTATAAAATATATTTAATTGATTCTTAGGTGGCTCCAATTAATGATACCACCTTTGGAATTAAGGATCTAGTAAGGAATCAATATTGTAGCCGATCATGGTTATTATCCATCGATCTGGAAGAATATGTGGTGGATTGACTTGGAGAGAATCTTGCATCGACATCGTTCGAAAGTGTGAGCAATCCATTTGTTGGCAAAATGTATTTTTATTTCATCTTAAATATCTTCTTATACAATGCAGCTTCGAAACGGTTCAAAAATGAATTGTTTAAATCATATATATCATTAACCATTTAATTTAAAATAAATTACTAAAAATTATAATTTAAACCTTCTCTTCTTCTCTTCCGCATAACTGAATACCTTCTTTTTTATTTTTCCTCCACATAACCAATATCCCATCTTTTATTCAAATATATCCATAACAAATTATATTTAAATTAAAATTAAATTTCTATAAATTTAACTTATATATATATATATATATATATATATATATATATATACTTGTTTGTGACTTTAGTATATACTAGTAAAAAGTAAAAACTTGTTTGTGACTTTATAATATTATTAAACTATAATTTAAATATTTAAATTAAATTATATATATATATATATATATATATATATATATATATATATATATATATATATATATATATAATATTATAAAGAAAAAAAAAATTCTTTTACGTGCACGTGTTTTTACTTTTTACTAGTATATACTAAAGTCACAAACAAGTATATATATATATATATATATATATATATATATATATATATATATATATATATATATATATATATATATATATATATATAATTTAATTTAAATATTTAAATTATAGTTTGATAATATTATAAAGAAAAAAAAATTCTTTTACGTGCACGTGTTTTTACTTTTTACTAGTATATACTAAAGTCACAAACAAATATATATTTGATAACTATACTTGTTTGTTACTTTAGTATATATACTAGTAAAAGTAAAAACACGTGCACGTAAAATAATTTTTTCCTTTATAATATTATCAAACTATAATTTAAATATTTAAATTAAATTATATATATATATATATATATATATTGGCATTGGAAATCTAGAACTCATGTGGAAAGTTACAACTGAACTTGCAAGTAAAATATTTGGCTTAGTAAAAAAGAAGCCAAATTTTAAGTATCACTAGAAAGCAACGTGTGTTCTTAAATATTGAAACCGTTATGTTTGTGTCTTATACAAACATATAATAAAATATTAAATCAAAATATAACAACTAGATAAACGAACACTATATCTATCCGTGCCTTGCGTTCAAATATAGCCAAGGAAGGACCTATGTAGTTACTGGCTGGGCTCAGGCCCAATCAAAAATTAAAAAAAAAAAAAAAAAAAAAACCAACTTTCCTGACACCAGACCATATTTCAGTTGAGTCCAAACTTATTCCAGCCTAGTACAACTCTTATTTCAATCTAGCCTAACTATCCAACCGATAAACAACAGTCTATTGCTCCAAAAATTAAAAAAAATTAAAAATAGTTCAGTCCATACTCGAATTTCTGGTTTCGTCCTTGAATATAGTTTTATAATCTTGTAGCTATAAAGTGTGCCAAGAGGGGGTGGAGTGATATATGGTGCGTCACTTATCCACAGCTACGGAAAAGTAAAACACAAGGTACCCTTGGAATTTTTTTTGAAAATATTGATTGGATACATTAATTATAAATTTTTTACGATAATACCCTTAATAAATAGTACCATCATAAAATTAATAAAAAGATATTTTTAGAAAATTAAACAAACTAGGAATTCACATTCTTATCTAAACCAAACATAAGAATATAAAATTTGAATTTTTTTTGTATATTCTCAACCTAACCAAATATAAATGTTGAATTACATTCCTACAAGAAATCAATGGAAAGTAAATTCCTAAAATACCAAAACCTTCATTCACATGCCACCTATTATCAAAATCTTGTCACTTATGTAATGAAAAATAATATCATCATGTCCATTAACACTGACGATAATATTACTCATACCAATAAAAATGACATTAATGAATATCTTTGTTTAATACTTAAAAAAAAAAAAAAAAAACCTTTGGGCCAAGGCCTGATAACATTTATGATATGACCCCAATCACACTTTCTTTGCTGACACTCTTAACTACACTTTTTATAATGTTTGTAAAATTCATTCATTAATTTTTTTATTAGCAACGGTAAAAAAAAACCCAGGTCCTCTCGGTGGTTTTGTTGTTGAATTTTATAAAAGGTATTGGAATATTATCAGTAATTCTTTTATGAATGTTGTAAAAATCATTTTTACCACACCAAGACCACGATGATTGGACTAACACCTACATCATCCTCTTCCTAAAATTAAAATTTGTAGCCACCGTCCCCCCTCCCAACCGTGCTCACCTTGCACCCTGGATTATATTGGAATTAGTGTATGCATAAATTCTCATACAATCTAATGAATGGCATAGGAGGTGCATGGTGAGTCTGACTTACAGAATATATTTTTTGAACTTTAGACCAAAATCTCTTTCGAATGTCAATTAGACGTATTAAGTCTAAAGCATTACCTAACCATCTAAAACCTTACATCCCCACCAACATCGATCTCTCACAAGCAATCGACCTTTCACTAAGAAATTGTGCATTTTTTTATATTTTAAACCAGAGCTAAAAAAAATCTATAAATCCTTGCGTTCTCATAAAATTGATATTAAAAGAAGCTTTTGATAAAATCTCTTTGGAAGACGATTCGCAAAGCCCTTAATTACTGGTAAAACCCTCATAAGCAATTCATTGATGTTATTACTTAGTTGTGTCATCTTGCCTAACTTTGCTTCCCCTTAAGACGAACTTGACTTACAATAAGATGGCTGCTACTTTCGAATAAAATTTTGATACAGCCTTCTGTATGACAAGTGACCCCTCCAACCAGTATATATATATATATATATATATATATAATATATATATATATATATATATATATATATATATATATATATATATATATATATATATATTGAAAGATGCAGATGACCTCTAGGCTAGTGGTTAAGAGAGATGCATGCGGCCCAAGTGGTCAGGAGTTCGAATCCCAGTGGAAGCGATTCCATAAACAATTTATCTGGTTCCAAATATATATATATATATATATATATATATATATATATATATATATTTGGAACCAGGTAAATTATATATATATATATATATATATATATATATATATATATATATATATATATATATATATATATATATATACACACACACACACACACGATTTACAAAGAGAGAGAGGGGGGGGGGGGGGGGGGGTTGGGTACAAAGGCTGAATCAAAACTTTGATACAGCCTTTTGGATCAAAAATTTTTACGCTACTTTCTATGGCAACAACGTTGAGGTGGGCTGGAAGCACTTCTTCCAGCATTGCAGTTTGGTCGGCTCTAGCAAAAATAAAGTCATAGACGATTTTGAAAATGGATACTCGTATTTGGGAAAAAAAAAAATAGAGGTAACACCGTAAGTCCAGCGTATGTATTCTATTGGGCATTGGTTGATACTGATACGCTAGTTGAACACAAACCCAATAATTATGATTCCAGCATATACTATTTTGTATCGTGTGTCGACCATACTGATCACATTTTTGGATGAATCAACAATATCTATTCTACTATATAATAGAAAAACTTAGATGGTGAAACTTTTGAATTCCGAAAATACCTTTACATACTTATACTAATTAAAAATAGTTCATTAATCTATTCTACTATATAATAGGAAAACTTAGATGGTGAAACTTTTGAATTCCGAAAATACCCTTACATACTTATACTAATTAAAAATAGTTCATTAATTTTAATAAGGACAACTTAGTAATTAGGAAGACTACCCTTTGCTCTTCCTAAAGAGTCTTCCTAAACTAATTAAGAAATATTAAAATACGTGTAAGGCACGTGCACATATGCTAGTAACTATATAAGTCACTTTTTGAAAGAAAAAAAAAAACGAAAATTATAAATACCCCTTAAGAATGACCAAGTGTGCTCTATAAAGGGGCATCCATTGAGTATCCACACTCACTCGATCAATATCTTCTTGTAGATGGTTCACACCATCTTTAGGGATAGTCCATATATGATCATCTTCATTCCAAGTCCCAATCTAATATCTTAGAAAGGTCGTCATGCAGACATGCACCAGCCATCCCAAGTTCCCATCTTCACTGCCTCAACTGAACATCTGTCCGTACGATTGTAGTATGACAAGGTATTTTTGTACAGTACATTAGCAGTAGTAGTTCGATAACTATGTTAAAATTGGTGGTCATCTTAATCTTGGACCGTAAGAATTGATCAAAACTCCGAGCTCCCCTCCCTCCCTCCCTCTTCTCCATCTTTCCTTCTTGTAATCCTATGTAGTATGCAGAGTTGTGTAGTATGTAGAGTTTTTGGACTCCACTGAATGATGTATGGAATAAAAATCCTTATATTCCAAATAACTTACTTCTTGGGGGTGCAAATGTGAGAAGAAAAAAGAAAAAAGAAAAAAAGTTAAGACGTTTAAAAAACGGAGCTGCTACGTTATTTGTGGTTTGTAACCGCGAACGTGACTGCCGGCCGACGTGGCGGTCGGCCATTGACTCCCTAGTTCGGATGGGACCCGAAGATAGGAGATGGAATGGCCGACCGCCACGTCGACCGATAGTCACGTCCGCGATAACAAACTGCGGGCAAAATAACAAAAATATTATTTTCGTTAAAAGAATGCTCACATGAGATGCAGCAGCATCTCCACGTGGAGTGTCACCCGAGCCAAGGAGTTGGAGTGTCTTCAACATGAAGATTGAAACAACATATGGCATTTGACAGATGACTCCCATGCATTGCTGCAGATCTCTCCCACGAAGACTTTTTGCTGCTGGTCCTCGAGTTTCAATACTCTTCCATCCTTATCAAACTTAGGTACTGTTTGGGAAGGGTGGAAAATGGGAGGAAAGAAAAAGTTGAGGGGAAAGTGAGAGGAAAATTTTAAATGATGGTGTTTGGAAAGGGGGAGAGAACATGGGAGAGGAAAATTTGAGAGAAAAAAGTAGGTGGGTCCCACCAAAAAATTTTCCTCTCAAATATGGGAGGAAAATGGAGAGAGATGAGAGGAATTTGAGTGAATTTACCCCACCACCCCCTCAAAAAGTTAATATTAAATCATCATTTGAGAATACCAAGGAGGAAATAGTAATTATACCTATATCCATAAACAAATAAAAAATTATTTTTAAACTTTTCCTTCCCCGGAAAAATTAACTTTCCCTCCATTTTCCTCTCCTCCATTTTCCTTCCCCTCAAATTTTTCTCTCTCTCCCCACAAATGTTCCCAAACATAGTGCACTGTTAGGGAACAACATCTCATGATGATGATACTGATAACAATGATGAATTGTTGCAAGCTGACGACATGCCTGGATTGTCGAGAGAGAATATATACATAATATTAGGTACTTGTATCACCATTGGACTTTTGGTCCTCAGTCGTCCTCCTCCTCCTGTAAAGAGTTATGATCCCTATTATTATGGAGTTAAATCACCCAAAATACCGGTGAATCGGTTGTATATATGGCATATTGATCAGTAACTCAGTCAGCGAGGCTTGCTGCTTTGGAAATATATATAGCGTGCCAGTCACATTTCTCAAGCTACTCAGATCTCATGACAAAGGCTGTTAAAGTTGTGTGTCAGTCACATGAAATATGGTTGGTTTAATACTAACCCTAGCCAGCCCTAAAGTTAATGGATAAATACATAATTTATATAGATACTTTTACTTATTACATTTATCAATATATTTTAATCTAAAATATATATTTTACATATTGATAAATTTAAAATATGTATTGATAAATGTACGGATAGAAATACACATATAAAATATATATTTATCAATGCATTAACTTGTACAAAATAACACATGTTAATAAAATCTTTTGGGTAAATTACAAAAAATTTCTCGTTACATGTACACCTTTTGCGTAGAAAGACCTTTTAGCCAAATTTAGCAAATAAAGACTCCCGTAATCTATAACTTGCTTGTCACCCTCACTTTTTCCAGTTAGGGGTAAAATGGTAATTTTCCATTTTATAATATTTTTGGGAATTTTATTTCATAAATATTATTATGTCACGCCCCGATTCCGTAGAATCGATAGTCGTCCCCCGGGCGTGATGCCGTGCAAGCCTAAGTTGCGCTTGCACAAGGCATAATCATAATTGTTATCCGAAACACAACAACAGCAGAATGCGCAGAGTAAATTGAACACACATTATAGAGAAGGAAACATAAGCTTTATTGATAATGAAACATCATTTTACAGACTCGATACAAAGGCGCCGCGCGGGCTTTTTACAAACTGACTCCATTACAAAATAAACGTCGACGAGATAGCCATTCCATACATTCATCCCTTAACTTTACAACCAAAATTACAAACCACCTGGGATGGTGGGAAGGCGCTCCATCTGTCTTCGATGCTTCAACAGCGGAGTCTTCAAAACAGTTGATCCAAGCTTCAATGCACGGACGAAGCTTCAAAACACGCGAGCGTTGCCTCCCTTTACGTAGCACGCCCTTCCAGATCTATCGCACCTGTATAGAGAGCGAGGATCAGTACAATCAACATGTACTGGCGAGTGGCTAATTACTTTCCAGGCTCTCATTTGGTTCAAGAATTTGATAAAATCATTCAACTTGCTCTTAGTGGTCTTTCTAACCATCCTGGATATTTTCATAAGAAGCATTAAGTTACACCAAGGTTTCTTCCGGCGGAGCGCGCCGTGCGACATGAAACTTACCATGTTAGCTGATAGCAATTTATATCAAGTGTTTGTTATGGGATTGGCCTAACCAGCCGCCTTGGACGTAGCCTGGTAATACGGGACCCCTGCAACGCAGGTAGCGAGCCCCGATGCAAGTCCCCGTCTTACCGATTGCCTTTCCAGCGTTGCCTAACCAGCGCGGCTACAAACAGTTTCTTCCTAGGCCGAGACGGTCCCGTGGCCTCGGAATTCCGCTCGAAGAAACCACCCCTTGTCGACAAGTTGTCCAAGTTCATAAGGGTTAAATGGTGTATTTTAGGATACCGTTGGGGCTTGTTATGTGATCAATTCATTTACTTGGTTGTTTTGCAGGCATGAATTTATTCTATCTCATTTCAACACAAAGCATTTCTTATTCACTTCTAACATACAAGACTTGTGCTCTGCAAGCGAATCATTAAATTTTAGTAACATTACCCGAGTTCTCATTTGAACTAGAGGGTCGAGACGAAGGGGGTCAGCCACTCACCTTGAATTTTTGCTTGAGGCGAGGGACTTGTTGGCTGCGCTAGACGTCGCCTACGCGATCACCTGAAATCGCACAAGCAACCGATTAGAACACTGTATTATGCAAGAGTTCGATAGGAAATGCGAGCTCGAAATGTAAACCATGAAAACTATCGAAAACATTCACGAAAACGCATTCAGAAAACCAAAGCCAAAACCAACGCAAGCGGCGTGAAAAGCAGAGCAACGGGAGGTCTCTCCCGACTCAGCCGCAAAGTCAATCCTCGAGACGCAACCCGCTGAATATGGGACTTGGTTCCGAAGAATCCATCCCATAACGTGGAATGGACCTTAATTCAACCGTTCCCGTTCGATCGATTCGATCGATCCCGACCTATCGGTCCCGACCGAGTCGATAGCAACAGTGTTCCTTTCTCGCGCACCCCGTGGACGAATCGACGGGGCACGATGTAGGGACGGGGCACTACACCATAACCAACTAAGAAAAAGTTTCGTCCTCGAAACTTATGAACAGAACCTACCTCTATGAAAACAATGAAGGAAACTTTTCCTTCATCTCAGACTCGAGTTCCCATGTCGACTCTTCTGCCGCATGGTTCCTCCAAAGTACGCGAACGAGAGGGATCGTTCGATTCCGCAGCAGCTTATCCTTGCGTTCTAAGATTTGAACTGGCACTTCGACGTAGGATAAGTCGGACTTTAGCTCCAGCTGGCCAAAATCCACCACGTGGCTAGGGTCGTGCACGTACTTCCGCAGCTGGGAGACGTGGAAGACGTTGTGCACACCTTCGAGCGCCGGCGGTAGGGCAATTTTATAGGCCACTGGGGCGACCCGCTCGAGTATTTCAAACGGCCCAACGAATCTCGGACTCAGCTTCCCCTTCGCGCCGAACCGAGTAACTCCTCGCATAGGCGACACCTTCAGGAACACATGATCGCCCACCTGGAACTCAAGCGGTCTTCGATGGGTATCGGCGTAGCTCTTTTGCCGACTCTGTGCAATCTTCAGTCTTTCCCGAATGAGCTTGACCTTCTCCACAGTCTGTTCCACCAGCTCCGGGCCGAGTATCTGCCGTTCCCCGACTTCATCCCAGCAAATGGGCGATCTGCACTTCCGGCCGTACAAAGCTTCATACGGCGCCATTTGGATGCTGGACTGATAGCTATTGTTATATGCAAATTCCGCCAACGGTAGGTGGACGTCCCAGCTTGATTTGAAGTCAATTGCGCAGAGCCGTAGCATGTCTTCGAGAATCTGATTAACGCGCTCCGTTTGGCCGTCGGTCTGAGGATGGTAAGCTGAGCTGAACTGCAACTTGGTACCCAGCGCCGACTGAAGGCTACTCCAGAATCGCGACATGAACCGTGAATCCCGATCAGAGACGATGGATACTGGAACTCCGTGCAGCCGTACTATCTCGTCAAGATAGATCTGTGCCAGGCGATCAACGCTCCAAGTAACTTTAATGGCAATGAAGTGCGCTGACTTGGTTAGTCGATCGACGATGACCCAGATGGCGTCGCTCCCCCGTGGTGTCTTCGGCAGGCCAACAATAAAGTCCATCGTGACATGATCCCATTTCCACTCTGGAATCGCAAGGTTCTGCATCTCCCCGCCCGGTCGTTGATGCTCAGCTTTCACCTGCTGACAGGCCATGCATTGCGACACGAAGAGCGCCACATCTCTCTTCATCCCGTGCCACCAGAAGGTCGTGCGGAGGTCCTTATACATCTTGGTACTTGCCTGGATGCAATGTATATTTCGTATAATGGGCCTCCGACATTATCTCCTTTCGTAGTTCTTTATCATCCGGAACGCATAGTCGGCCATTCATTCTCAGCACGCCAGTGTTGTCTTCCGCAAAGTCGGTCGCACTACCTGTTGAAATTCGCTCGCGCATTTTCTTCAGGTACGGATCATCCTTCTGAGCGGTCTTGATCTTTTCCAGCAAACTCGGCTCTAACTGCAGCTGCGCCAACCGTATATCCCTGAATCGAACCCGGAGATCGATGCCCATTTCTTCTAAATCTCGTAGTAGTCTGCGGTTGATGGAGAGCGAGGCAAGATATTTCCGACTCAGAGCGTCCGCCACCACATTTCCCTTGCCCGGAGTGTAGTCGATCGTCAAGTCATAGTCTTTAATCAGTTCGAGCCAGCGCCGCTGTCGCAAGTTCAACTCCTTCTGAGTGAAGAGATACTTGAGGCTCTTGTGGTCGGTATAGATCGCGCACGCCACACCATATAGATAGTGACGCCACAATTTCAACGCGAACACAATTGCCGCTAACTCCAAGTCGTGCGTAGGATAGTTCTTCTCGTGCGGCTTCAATTGTCTCGAGGCGAAGGATATCACCTTGTTCCGCTGCATGAGTACACATCCCAAGCCCTGGCCTGAAGCATCGCTGAATATCTGGAAACCCTCTGGCCCATCCGGAAGCGCGAGTATAGGTGCCGAAATCAATCGCCGTTTTAGCTCCTGGAATGAAGCTTCACAGTCATCCGACCACTCATACGCGACTCCCTTTTGAGTGAGGCGAGTCAATGGCGATGCAATCTTCGCGAAGTCTTTCACGAAGCGTCGATAGTATCCCGCCAAACCAAGAAAGCTTCGAATCTCACTAGCAGACGCAGGCCGCCTCCAATCAGCAACGGCTTCCACCTTCTTCGGATCGACTGCAATACCTTCGGACGAAATGATGTGACCCAAAAAGGATACGCTGCTGAGCCAAAATTCGCACTTACTCTGCTTTGCATACAACTCATGTTCTCGAAGTGTCTGGAGCACGGCCCGTAGATGTTCTGGATGCTGCGCCCTGTCTTTCGAGTAGACGAGAATATCATCAATAAAGACTACCACAAATTTATTAAGGAAGGGTCGAAATACCCGATTCATCAGATCCATAAAGGCGGCAGGGGCGTTCGTCAGGCCGAAGGGCATCACCAGGAACTCGTAGTGGCCGTAACGGGTGCGAAAGGCTGACTTTTGCACGTCGTCTGACTTAATCTTGAGTTGATGATAGCCCGAGCGGAGATCAATCTTCGAAAATACCGAGGCGCCTTGCAGTTGATCGAATAGGTCGTCTATGCGGGGCAATGGGTACTTGTTCCGGATGGTGGCCTTATTCAGCTCTCGGTAATCGACGCACAGACGCATAGACCCATCCTTCTTCTTCACGAACAATACGGGCGCTCCCCACGGTGAAACACTAGGCCGAATAAACCCTCTATCGAGTAACTCTTGTAGCTGGACCTTGAGTTCCTTCAGTTCAGCAGGAGCCATTCTGTACGGGGCCTTAGAAATCGGTCGAGTATCTGGAAATGTATCGATGCTGAACTCGATCTCTCGGTCGGGGGGGCATGCCGGGTAGCTCGTCCGAAAACACATCGGGGAATTCTGCCACAACGTCGGTCTGACCTACGTTTGCACCATCCTGTCGCATGTCTCGGACGGACGCCAAATAGCCTTCGCACCCAGAATGCAGCATCCTCCGAGCAGAGATTGTCGAGATCAACATGCAGGTCGACGACGCCTCACCACACGAAAAGCAGAATTCAGGCACTCCTGGTATGCGAAAAGTGACCGTCTTCCTGGCACAGTCTATGGTTGCGTGCACGGCCCGAGCCAATCCATTCCCAGAATGATATCGAAGTCATTCATGTCTAGGACCATCACGTCCAGACCGATCTTTTGACCGCCGATACAGATAATCCCGTCGGTACAAGCTGAATTAGTGAGTATAGGTGTGCCCGAAGGTGTGCTCACGCTAAGGTCGAGGTCTAATGATACTAACAGAAATTTGTGCTCGGCGACAAAGTCCGCCGCTATAAAACTATGCGAAGCACCTGAATCAAATAGTACACGAGCAGGCACATTATTGAAACTAAGTATACCTGTCACGACCGTATCTGACGCAAGCACTTCATCTCGAGTCATGGCATAGACGCGGCCCTGGGCATTGGGGCGACGGTCTTGGCCATTTTGTGGTACGGGCTGATGGGCTCGAGGCGCTGGAACTTGATTCCCTGGACGATGCTGCTGGGGCGCCGCTGGACGATGTTGTTGGGGCGCCGTTGGGTTCGGCCTTCTGATTGGACACTCAGCACGTTGGTGGCCCCTCTTGCCACAGTTCCAGCACCCATCCTCTGGTATCCGACAGTAGTCAATCGTGTGACCGTGACGACGACATCGGTTGCAGTATCGTGTGTCACGCCCTTGATATCCGCCTTGGGGCCCGTTGTTCGGACGCTTGGTCACGTTGTTTCCTCCTGCGTGGCTAGGGCGTTTGTGATTGTAGGTATGCACAGCGCCGGCAGCACCTGGAGGGTATTGGCTTTCAAGGCGGAGGGCGTGGTTGAGAGACTCCCCCATCGTTGGGTATTTTGGAACGGACACATGGGCGGAAATAGATGGCCGTAGGCCCACTTCGAACCGTCGTGCACGACTCGCCAGGGAAGGCAGGTATTGTCCAGCAAACTTGGCTAACTTGTTGAACTCTGCTGCATACTGCCGCACCGTCATATTCCCTTGCTTTAGCTGCATAAACTCATTCTCCTTCTCTTGTCGAATGGCATCGGGAAGGTACTCGATCTCGAACGCCTCTCGGAAGGTGGCCCAAGATATTGCCGCTGTCTCGTCGTCGCGTCTGATTGCTCGCTTCTGCACGGCCCACCAGTCGTGCGCGTTCAATCGGAGTAGAAGTTGAGCGCATGCGACTTTCTTGGACTCATCGACACCCAGGAGCTCGAACCGGTCTTCCAACTCCTCCAGCCAATCGATCGCCAACGAAGGGTCTTCAGTACCGCAGAAGGAAGTACGGAAGCTCTTTGTGAATTTTGACACGTCGAAGCTGGAACTTCTCGGCGCCGCAGGCATAAGCTCGGGTACCTCCGGTTCGATTTCACTTTGTCTGGCCGCAGGCTCGGTCACGGCAGGAGTCGTCGCAGAGTTGTTGTTGTTGGCCACCACAGTCTGTACAATTTGCTGAAGAGTATCAAGCTGCTTCTGCTGCAACTTGAATTGTGCATCGAATCGGGCCTCGAACTGGGTCTGGCGTGCCTCTACCTCCCGTCGATGTGCCTCCGCCTCCCGTCGATGTTGCTCATTCAGGCGTTGATTCTCCAGAGCTTGTTGTTGTTGCGCTTCCAGCATGCGCAACATCCGTCCCATGGCATCGTTTGAGGGTCCGGGCCTCGAGCTACTCGAGCCGCTCGAAGCACTTTCTTCGTTCGCCACATTCACCGTCGCACCTTCTGGGATTTTGAAGATAAAAATACATTAGTAACCAAACTTATTACGGACTCCCTTGTATGGAACGACGTATCTCATCGACACGAGACCAACGATTTGAGACAGAAAACTCGACACTAGAGGCCAAGGACGTAAAGCCGTGCTCTGATACCATTATGTCACGTCCCGATTCCGTAGAATCGATAGTCGTCCCCCGGGCGTGATGCCGTGCAAGCCTAAGTTGCGCTTGCACAAGGCATAATCATAATTGTTATCCGAAACACAACAACAGCAGAATGCGCAGAGTAAATTGAACACACATTATAGAGAAGGAAACATAAGCTTTATTGATAATGAAACATCATTTTACAGACTCGATACAAAGGCGCCGCGCGGGCTTTTTACAAACTGACTCCATTACAAAATAAACGTCGACGAGATAGCCATTCCATACATTCATCCCTTAACTTTACAACCAAAATTACAAACCACCTGGGATGGTGGGAAGGCGCTCCATCTGTCTTCGATGCTTCAACAGCGGAGTCTTCAAAACAGTTGATCCAAGCTTCAATGCACGGACGAAGCTTCAAAACACGCGAGCGTTGCCTCCCTTTACGTAGCACGCCCTTCCAGATCTATCGCACCTGTATAGAGAGCGAGGATCAGTACAATCAACACGTACTGGCGAGTGGCTAATTACTTTCCAGGCTCTCATTTGGTTCAAGAATTTGATAAAATCATTCAACTTGCTCTTAGTGGTCTTTCTAACCATCCTGGATATTTTCATAAGAAGCATTAAGTTACACCAAGGTTTCTTCCGGCGGAGCGCGCCGTGCGACATGAAACTTACCATGTTAGCTGATAGCAATTTATATCAAGTGTTTGTTATGGGATTGGCCTAACCAGCCGCCTTGGACGTAGCCTGGTAATACGGGACCCCTGCAACGCAGGTAGCGAGCCCCGATGCAAGTCCCCGTCTTACCGATTGCCTTTCCAGCGTTGCCTAACCAGCGCGGCTACAAACAGTTTCTTCCTAGGCCGAGACGGTCCCGTGGCCTCGGAATTCCGCTCGAAGAAACCACCCCTTGTCGACAAGTTGTCCAAGTTCATAAGGGTTAAATGGTGTATTTTAGGATACCGTTGGGGCTTGTTATGTGATCAATTCATTTACTTGGTTGTTTTGCAGGCATGAATTTATTCTATCTCATTTCAACACAAAGCATTTCTTATTCACTTCTAACATACAAGACTTGTGCTCTGCAAGCGAATCATTAAATTTTTAGTAACATTACCCGAGTTCTCATTTGAACTAGAGGGTCGAGACGAAGGGGGTCAGCCACTCACCTTGAATTTTTGCTTGAGGCGAGGGACTTGTTGGCTGCGCTAGACGTCGCCTACGCGATCACCTGAAATCGCACAAGCAACCGATTAGAACACTGTATTATGCAAGAGTTCGATAGGAAATGCGAGCTCGAAATGTAAACCAGGAAAACTATCGAAAACATTCACGAAAACGCATTCGGAAAACCAAAGCCAAAACCAACGCAAGCGGCGTGAAAAGCAGAGCAACGGGAGGTCTCTCCCGACTCAGCCGCAAAGTCAATCCTCGAGACGCAACCCGCTGAATATGGGACTTGGTTCCGAAGAATCCATCCCATAACGTGGAATGGACCTTAATTCAACCGTTCCCGTTCGATCGATTCGATCGATCCCGACCTATCGGTCCCGACCGAGTCGATAGCAACAGTGTTCCTTTCTCGCGCACCCCGTGGACGAATCGACGGGGCACGATGTAGGGACGGGGCACTACAATTATTTAATTATTATAGGAGTCGGGTTCGAATTTTATCGTATTCCGAGTTAATTCGGGACCCCGGTGAATTTCGACTTGAGCTGTAATTAGCCTGTTAGCTAACCATGACCCACCACACTAAATTTTAGGGTTTAAGAGTTTGGACTAGTTTTCCATGAGTAATTTAGTTTAATTATAATTTTTATTTATTTTTAGCAACTTCCTAAACCTAATTTGGAATTTATTAATATTAGGCTTAGGGAGGGGCAAACTTGTAATTTACAAGTGCCCCTCACCCACACCTCACCATGTCAAGGCCGGCCATGACAAGGCCCCCCCCCCCCCCCCCTCTTCCTTCACCACTAAGAAACTCTCTCTCTCTCTCTTCCAAATTAATTTCTTTTCAAAGCTTTCTTCTTCCTCTTCAAACCTACAATTAGGTATGTCTTTAAACTCCCATTTAAATTCTCCATTTCATTTATTGTTTCACATTAATTAGAGATATGACCATTCTCTTCCATTTGCCCACAAATTTGTAGGTTTTCCATAGAAAAATAGGTTAAGAATTTATTAGGATTTAATCTTTTGAGAGTGGTATATATATATATATATATATATATATATATATATATATATATATATATATATATATATATATATATATACATATATATATATATATATACATGTGTATTTATGTGTGTGTATTTATATAAGTATTTGTGTGTGTGTAGAGGAGGGTGATACTTGTGTCATGGGGATGGTGGTGTTGAGAGAGTGGTGTGTGTGTGTTTGTGTTGTGTGAGGATGTGTGTGTGTGTTTATATATATATATATATATATATATATATATATATATATATATGGATATGTATATATATATATATATAGTTATATGAGTGTATTTATATATATACATGGGTGTGTGTATATGGATGTGTGTATATGGATGTGTGTGTGTTATATATATATTTAGAGGGATGGATAGATATCTAGATAGATTATATATAGATATCTAGTTATATATATATATATATATATATATATATATATATATATATATATATATATATATATATATATATATATATATATATATATATATATATATATAGATATATGAAGTGTATTATATAGGGAGATAGAAGAGGAGAAGAAGAAGAAGATTAAACGCAGCAGCAGCAGCAGCAGCTTGCTGCAGCAGCAGTAGCAGCAGCTACCTGCTGCAGGAAACAGCCCCCCCCCCCCCCTTGGCTTTTAGGCCTATTTACACCCCCCCTTTTTCACCTATACATATAGGTATATATATAGATATATATATATAAGTATTATATATGGTTGGAATCGTAGAGAAGAGTAGAAAAAGATTATGGAATGAGAAATTAGAAAAGGATTTGAGGTTAGAAGAAAAGATTGGAAGAAGTTAGAAGAAAAGGGAAAATGCTAGAATAGAAAAAGGAAAAAACCGAGTTAGAGGGCGAAACGGAGCTCGGAGTATCCGATTGAGTTGAAACTTGGCGTGGGACATGAATACGTGATTTAGATTTTGCAGGTAGGCTTCCGGGTGGAAATCGGAGTCGTAGGGCGCCCGTATCGTGCCGTATCGGTGCGTATCTTGAAATATTCAAGATTTTGACAACGGGCCGTATCGTGGACCGAATGTCCACGATACCTAGGTATTTTGGTAGATATTATATGTATAGGCTAGTATCATACTACCCTAGGGAGATCGGGTCAAAATATCAAGCGTAGGTAGGCTAACTGGATAGTTGCCGAAGCTAGAATTTTACCCTTTTTAAGGGTAAAATAGGATATTGGCCTACGGCCAAGATATGAGTTTCGAAGTCCAAGATGGACTTGGATATGGGTTGTAGAGGTTGGTAATAGTTAGAAATAGTCGCCTAGACCTAGTCTTGGCCCCGGTTGACCACGGTTGACTTTTTGGACCAAAAGTCAACTATGGGTCAACGCTTTACCCAAATTAGTCCCGATTTCCATTAGACTTTTGTAGTTGACCAAAAGTCAACTATTAGTCACCATTGACCTAGGGTTGACCATGGTTGACCTAGAGTTGACCAGAGTTGACCAGTTGACCAAAAGTCAACTGTAGGCCAACTCTTGATCCCGTTTGACTTTCTTCGACTTGTTTTGACCCGTGATGACTGGTATGACCTAGGATTGACTTGGTTAGGCTTAGGTTGACTTGATATAACTTGATTTGACCTATATTGACTTGACAGGACTTAGTGTGACTCAGTGAGACCTAGTTTGACCTAGATTGCATATCATTCATTGTAAATTATTCCTAAACTTGTTTAAACCTAAATTAACTTACAGTATCTCATATTTAGGTCTTCTGATACCGCTCTGAGCATTGATATACCATACAGCTCAGGACAGCAGGCGAGTACATTCACTGATAGTTTTCATTGTCTTGATATCTGCTATATCCGATTCAGTCATAGTGTCTTACTTGATTCTTAGTCACGATAGCTCACGGACTAGTACACATCGGATCATGACATGAGATGTTGTTCCTGGATTTCTGGGTATATGGGTACACTTCCTGTCTTATTCCATGTACTTGTATAGACACCGATTTCTAAGAGGATTTGCTACCCTCTTACGAAATCATGTGCCATGACGTGTCATGTCCAGATCCATTGTACTATTCGGGGATGGGGAATTATTAGGAGCTATGTGATCCAAGCCACCCTGTCACTATTCATGTGCTTGCGCCACTCTTCCCTCACGAAGAGTGTAGCGAGATCCCTTGCCTTGTGCTCGTTATCCAGGTTGGCCGGCATGTCTCTCCGTTGAGGTCACCGCGGATTGCCGGGCCAAGTGGATAGCCTGTCCTGTCACTTATCCCAAGCCGATCACATATCGCTCTAATAATTCAAATCACATTTTATATTTATTTGTCTTATCGTATATCCTGTTCTGTTCTACATTCAGTATTTTCTCACCATGCCATGATATACAGTTACTCACATGCTCTACTTTCCTTTACATTGTACCTTGATTGGAGACTAAGTTCTGCTCGGGAGAAGAGTTACAACCCTGGTCCTTGTTTGGTTTAAGGGTTGTAACTCGACTTCCGAACGGTTCCCAAGTCTTCATATATCTTTGTCTTGTAGTTCATTATGCTGTCTCTTATAGAATTTGTCAATTCACATGGAACTGCTGTTAGTGTTTGTACTTGCTCATTTTTCTGACAGGATACCGTTATGATATATTACAGATGATTCTGATGCGGACTGCTCGACCTATTATGGGATCGAGTCAGATGGTGTAGCCTTAGATCGTGGCCTTATAGTGGAGCCACTAGATTTTGTACTTCCAGAGTAGTGTAGGTTAGCTAGGTTTGACTGGACTGCGATCCAGCTAGCTTATCAGACTGTAGTTTCTATATTCTATTTTGATACTCTGTGATGTATATATCTGGACTTGTATTAGACTGTGGACTTATTTTACTCTTCATCTATCATATGTCTTCCTCTGAGCTATCTACCTTAGTTTTATTCTGTGATTGAGACTGTATTGATATGTCACCTCCATTCGGAGAGTATATACTGTACAGGTACATTTTAACTGTTAGTCGTAGGTATTTACAGACGTTATATACAGCGTTCTACCGCCGATTCTGCGGCGTAGGCTGGACGTACCCACGTGCTCGTGCCCCTCATAAGGGTGCGGGTCGTGACATTGCTCGCCAAACCCCCTACCGTCTGTTGACCGTTAGTTTTTACCGTTAATAATATTTAAAAAAGTACCTAAACTACTCCTCTTCCCTAACCTCTCCCCTCCTCCCTCCTCCCTTCGGCCGGCCCCCCCTCCTCACTCCGACCAGCACCCCCCCTCCTTCTCCCTCCTCCCCGACCCCCTCAGCCTCCCCTCCTCCTCCCTCCTCCCCGCCCCCCCCTCCTCCCCGCCCCCTTCAGCCCCCCCCTCCTTACTCCGGCCAGCACCCTCATCCTCCCCACCCCGGGCAGCCCCGCCTCCCTCCTCCTCCTCCCCACACCACCGGAAAGAGAGGGGAGGAGGGGAGAGAGTGGAGAGGTAAAATGGTCATTACATATCTCACTTAACAGTAGTTAACGGAAAGGGGGCAAAATGAACAGATTTCATACTTTCTGAAATTTTAAGAGCATGGAGTCTTTTAGTGCAAAAAAATAAAATCTAACGAGGGATTTTTTGCACTTTACCCAAATCTTTCTTATAAATACTAGTATATGTGCACGTACCTTGCACGTATTTTAACATTTTTTAATTAATTTAGGAAGACTCTTTAGGAAGACCAAAGGGTAGTCTTCGTAATTATTAAGTTGTCTTGATTAAAATTAATGAACAATTTTTAATTAGTATAGACATGCAAAAATATTTTCGGAATTCAAAAATTTTACCATCCAAAATTTTCTATTATACAGTAGAATAGATATACTACAGTACTAGTAGTATGTTAGGACTAGTCTTAGTAAGTAAACATATTATCCTCTCTACAATTTTTTCCCCTCTATTTGTTCATGTCCCTGACTCCCTTTATTGTTTTATACTTCGATTTCTATTTAGTTTCAGCTTTCACCAGGCACACGAACAATAATTTTTTAAATTTTTTTGAACAATACCTGTTCCCATATTTATGATCAGAAAATAAATAAAATATAACAATATATTTTTAACGAAAGTTAGTAAAAGAAAATTTCATAAGTTGCGCATATGAATTACTAGGCAATGAAGAGGAATCAAAATGACGTATTTTTTTTTCCTGGAATGATATCAAAGTCTGAAAGAGCTGCAGGTAAGCAAGATATTTGATCTCAAATTTGAAAACCTAAAGACTCCTCCGCAATATAACATAAGGATCACTTAAAAAATTTCAAGCATAATATAATATAATCAATATAATATAATATATGACTCCGACCCACAGAACACCACACCACATATTTTGGGCTTGCTAATTTTTCCTTTGTATGGACACCTAACATCCCCGTACAAAGATTAGAATATGAATGGAGGATACCAACTCTAATGTAAATGCACTAAGTCGTAATATTCGATATTTACAATTAATATTAGAAGGAGAAATGTCCTTATAGAAGGAAACTCTCTTATTGCTCACCGTATTATAAAAGGGGAGAAGGAGCTTCTCCCGTGGAGACTGTACGATTTGGTTCAGGACATCAAGGAAGATCTCTCCCGGATGAACACCGATTTCGACTTCTTGTTCATACGCAGAGAAGGAAATGAGGTTGCTCACTTGCTGGCCTCCTATGCGCTAAACAACACTTCTATTACCCATTTTTCTACTCCCCCAGATTGTATTCACCAGCAACTTGAGAAGGATGCTGCGTATCATGTATCTTCTATTGACTGCTTTTAATAAAATGACTTTGGATTGGATTAAAAAAAAAAATTAATATTAGAAATAGATACATTAGTCCCTCCTATGTTTCATGGTTATCATAAAACTATTTTTATTTTTTGAAAATAATTATACGGACTACCCCTCTGCTTTATATTTTATTTTTGAAATAGAAGTGGTTTGTGTTATAACTTTCTATATAAAGATATAAAATATGGTAGTCATTTTTTAAACAGGGATGGTTAGTGTAACAAGTGTAAAACATAGGAATAGTTAACCTTAATTGTCCTTAGTTTTATATATTGCTACTATATATGCACGTCTTTGTTTTTTGGTTTTTCGTTTCTTTCAATTATTTTTTGTTTTAATTTTTTGTTTATGCTTTTCTATTTTTTTAAAGTTTTTTTCTTTCTTTTTTTTCTCCTTTAAAAAATCTTATTCCCCCTCTTTTTTGATTCTAAAAGACATTTTCTTCTATTTTTGTAAAAAAAAATATTCTTCTTTTTTCTTTCACATTAATTTTTTGGTTTTTTGTGTTTATTTTTTATCTTTTATTTTTAAAATTATATTTCATTATATATATATATATATATATATATATATATATATATATATATATATATATATATATATATATATATATATATATAATGTATTATGTCAATAGTATTTGAACTATGTTCTCTTAAATACTAACATATCAATTTAACCAACTGCACTATAAAAAGTCACAAACAAAAATTAACAACTATTAAATATATTTAATCATAAAAATTATTATATTTTTTTACATGAACTATATTTTTTTGGGAATTATTTATATATTAACCAAATATTAAAATATAATTTTACAGAATATTTAATTCAAATTTTTTAAATTTCTTTAAGTATAAAATTGTTGTCTATATAATATTGGCAAATGTTAAAGGCCACCCCCTTTTTACTAAGGGCAACCTATGTACTAAGGGCAACCATGCATTTGTTTTTTTTTTTTACTAAGAGCAACATAAAGTTCACAAGTTCACTAAGGGCCACCAAGAGGACTTTGGAGGAGGACTGCTTTGGGGAGGAGCTCGGCGGCCGACGGGCTCGTGCTCGCGCAGAGGAACTGCTTCCGGGAGGAGCTCGGCGGCCTACGTACCCGACTCTCGAGGAGGAGGAGGAGCCGGAGGACATGGATCGGGTGGTGGAAAAGGAGGAGGAGCCGGCGGACATGGATCGGGTGGTGGAAGAGGACTTGAACCTGGAGCCCTGGGCCTCTCGAGGAGGATCTTCTCGGTGGAGACCATGGTGAGGCGGCTGCCGACGTCCTCGTGGACCGCGTAGCCGAACTTGGGCCAGGACCGGTGCTCGATCGCGCGCTTGCTAAGCCGGGCCCGGGCCAGCCTCCGGACCCGCGTCGTCGTCGTGACCTTGACCTTCTCGCCGCCGGTGTCGCTAAACCTGTACTCTATCACCTTCTTCACCCCGTGCTCGTCGGGGCCCACCACGACGGGTGGCGGGAGGAGAAAGTCGAGGTCCTCCATGTCGTCCTCGTCGATCTCCCCCCACCGGACTTTGCTCGTCGGAGCTCTCGCCGCCACTTCCGCCACCATCGCTTCTTCTTCCTCTCCTTTCTCTTCTTCTGATGGATAGCCGAGGCGCTCCTTCCTCACTCTCGATTGGAAGGCGGGCTGTAGGTCTTGCCTGCAGTCCTATCTTCATTTTGGACTGCAGGCACTGTGGGTAAAAAAAAAAAAAATTGTCAATTGAGGACTGCAGGCCTGCCCTGCAGTCGTAAATTGACAGGAACATGGTGGCCCTTAGTGTTTTCAAAATGACAAACTTGTAATTTTTTTAAAAATTTTTAAGTCGGTAGCCTTTAGTAAAAAGGGGGTGGCCTTTAACATTTGCCATAATATTTTTGCTTACCAAATTCTACTAAGCCAAAAGTGTATAAAAGCTAGAAGGAAAAAAGAAAAAGAAAGAAGCCAAGGAGAAGAACGTGGAGCTGTAACGGTCGGAGACGACGTCGTTAATTTTCAAAGGAGATCCTCCGTTACTATTTCCTGCCCCCGGATTATTTTTCTGATAACTCACACTTCATTTCCTCCATCTCCACCTCCTCCTTTTTCAAATATATAAAATAAAAAATAAAAATAAAAAATAAAATGCGATTGTATCCCATCATGATGATCATCACTCTCTAGCTGTTTGTTTTTCTACTGCAAGTCATCTTCTCCAAAGGACCCTCCCCCGGCCTCTTATCGGATCCAGATCCGGATCCGATAAGCTCCGGTACATGCAAATTTTCTGTAAATTTTCCTCTTTTCTTGATGTGTTTTGCAATTCGTCAGCTTCGGATTGGAATCCCCTAAGAAAGATCAGTTCTTGGGAGATGCATTGTGTGATTTCTTGGAATTTTTATTTTATTTTTTCCTTTCTGGATGACATACCGGCATTGCGCGATTTCCTATTTTTTTTTGCTGTTGTTTTTTATTATTAAAGCTGGATCAATGTTAGTAGCTTGAAAGTGATGTTGAAATGATAGATTTTGGTTTCTTCGACGAATCCGTAAAGAAAGATGGTATTTTGATGACAGATGGAACGGCATTGCGCTATTTCTTGAATTTTTTGTTTTTTTTCCTTACGCTGATTGATGTTGGTGTGTTGAGAGTGATGTTCAAATGAAAGATTTTTGGTCGATTCCAATATTAAAAGATTTGTTTAGGTACATATGTTTGGATTTTGTTGGCGTCGTTGGTGATGGATGATGTGTATACTTGGAAGTGATGTTGATAGGTTATTGTCTCTAAATTCAAGCTTTTTGTGATTTTTAATTAAGGATTGGAGGTGGTGTTGGTAGATCTCAGCTTGTAGAGATGTCTCCCGACGGTTCAACTAGGGTTAGGGTTTCTTCTGGGAGATATCGACTCGAGAACATGTGGATTTTCATTGACTTAACTTTACAATTGCAGGTAAAATCCCGCTTATTGCGGCTTCTCCCTTCTCTCGATTGTGTAGGGATGGATAGTTCGAAGAAAGCTGGGAACGTTCCGGTTTCTCCGTCACAAACTCCACGGTCGAGTGACAAGAGTGGAAGAGATATCCGATCGCACGATGGAAACGGGAGCTTCAGCAGCAGGCATGACAAGGATAAGGGAGTCAATGTTCAAGTGCTTCTCCGATGCAGGTGAAATGAAGTGTTTAGATAGCAAGTTTTTAGTAAAGTGGGTCTTAATTCCTGAAGTTCTTGTATAATAAATTTAATTTTAGGCCTTTGAGTGACGACGAGATAAGGGTGAACACCCCGGTGGTGATATCATGCAATGAAAGTAGGCGGGAAGTTTCTGCCGTGCAGCACATTGCAAATAAGCAAATCGACAGAACTTTTGCATTTGATAAGGTCTTTTATTATGTTAACCTTCATATCTTTCCCTAAAGTTGTGTATATCTTGTTTTTCATTTTTAGCTTGAATTTTGATCAAAATATATTAATTTTGTGATATAATATATAGGTCTTTGGCCCAACATCACAGCAAAAGGATTTGTTTGATCAAGCTGTCTCTCCTATTGTGAATGAGGTTCTTGAAGGTTACAATTGCACTATCTTTGCCTATGGTCAGACTGGCACCGGAAAAACTTACACAATGGAGGGAGGGGGAAGGAGAGCTAAGGTTATTTTGTAAATCAGTTCCTTCATAGTTTGTAAATCATATATCTATTTGGATTCTACAGCGGGGAACCTCATATCATGTTTCCTTAGCATTGTATTGTAAATCATATATAAGTTTATATAAAATGATGTTTCGTTTGATGCTACAGAATGGAGAATTTCCAAATGATGCTGGCGTTATCCCTAGAGCTGTTCGGCAAATCTTTGAAATACTTGAGGCGCAGAATGCTGAGTACAGCATGAAAGTTACATTTCTTGAGCTATACAATGAAGAAATAACTGATCTTTTGGCCCCACCAGATGAATCAAAATTTACAGACGACAAGTCCAAGAAACCTATAGCTTTGATGGAAGACGGCAAGGGGGGTGTTTTCGTGAGAGGCTTGGAGGAGGAGATTGTTTGCACTGCTAATGAAATATACAAAATTCTGGATAAAGGATCTGCAAAGAGGCGTACTGCGGAGACTCTTCTAAACAAGCAAAGCAGCCGTTCCCACTCCATCTTTTCTATCACCATTCACATAAAGGAATGTACTCCTGAAGGAGAAGAGATGATCAAATGCGGAAAACTTAATCTTGTGGATCTTGCTGGCTCTGAGAATATTTCGCGATCCGGTGCCAGAGATGTGGGTAGAAAATATTGCATTTAGGAGACACACTGGTTTAACTTAATTCTCCATTATCTTATTTCAACTCAAAACAGATAGATAACTACTTTGCAATTGTGTGCTCTTGTAAAATTTTGGATATATGGTCTATTTGGATGACATGAGGTAATCTACCATTGCAGGGCAGAGCAAGGGAAGCTGGGGAAATAAATAAAAGCTTGCTTACCCTAGGTCGAGTTATTAATGCCCTTGTTGAGCACTCTGGCCACATTCCATATAGGTCGGTAGCAGGAACAATGCGTTATCATCTATTTTCTTCTATAATGCATCATATTTTGGTTGACGACTTCTATATTGTTTGGTTCCAGAGATAGCAAATTGACAAGATTACTGAGGGATTCTTTAGGAGGGAAAACAAAGACATGCATTATTGCCACTGTATCACCTTCCATCTACTGTTTGGAAGAGACACTAAGCACTTTGGATTATGCTCACCGTGCTAAAAATATAAAAAATAAGCCAGAGGTTAGCAATCTGTTGAACTTGGTTATGTGCCACAAAATTTTCCTTGTTTGACGTCACACCTTAAATTGAAATTCTTTTTGATGTTTCCCAGATTAATCAGAAGATGATGAAATCTGCAGTGATGAAGGATTTATACTCCGAGATTGATCGCCTTAAACAAGGTAAGTTGTCCATTCCTTTCTACTATGTGTCTTTATAAAATTTATATTGCATTATGCATACACACATAAAATTTCTTACATGTGCCCTGGTCTTTATAAAATTTAGGTCCAAATTGTTTAGAGTTTGATTCCACTTTACAATTAGTACAATTATTATCTGGGCTTTCCAACAATCTAATAAACATAGGTTGATTAGCTCCCATAATCCTTTGGGGCGAGCTTCTCACTTGTTTAGCCAATTTAGTGCAAGTACTTTAACACAGCTAGAAAGTAAACAAACTGCTGCTAGACTCAGTGGGAAGTGTTGATTATGTAACGAATTTCTGCTCGACATGATATGGGGCCTGCAATAGGTATAGCTGGAGAACATCATCCCTTCAAGGCCCAACTTAAATTAATGAATTTTTATAATTTTCTTCTAAAAATGGATAGCAAATATGAATGCCTTTCCCCCTTAATTTCAGAGAACTTTATATTAATCCTTACTCTATAATGCAGAGGTATATGCTGCAAGAGAAAAAAATGGCATTTACATTCCACGGGATCGCTACCTAAATGAAGAAGCTGAAAAGAAGGTCTTTGTACGATTTGATTCTCGTTTGTGATAATATTTTTCAATGCTTTTACTGCTGAGAGAATTGTATATGAATGATTATTCAGGCCATGACAGAAAAAATTGAGAGGTTGGAGCTTGATTTAGAATCAAAGGATAAGGTATTTCACTTACTTAATTACGTTTTCCAACAGAGTAGTTTCTGGGCTAGTTTTTTTATTGTAGTACCAATCCGTGAACAGCAATTAATTGGGCTTCAAGAGCTTTACACTTCACAGCAACTACTGACTGCAGAGCTAAGTGAGAAGCTTGAAAAGACCCAGGTAAGGTTAAATTTTAACTGTTGCATCATAAAACAAGTATAAGACAAATTCATATCCATTTCATGTTTGCTTTTCTTACCACAGAAAAAGTTGGAGGACACTGAAAAATCATTACTTGATCTTGAAGAGAGATATAGACAGGCAAACTCCACGATAAAAGAAAAAGAATACTTGATATTTAACCTCCTCAAATCAGGTGAATGAACTCATACGTTCATTATCTTAAAAAAACTCATACATTCATTCTCTTACACTTCACATTATAGTTCATAACTCCTTGTAAGTGTTTTGTCTTGGCTCTCCAAATGCTGGGTTTCTAAGGCTAATTTTTGTGTGTTTCCAGGATTAACCATGTTCAAAGATCCATTTTATGTGCATGTTAAATAGTTTTAAACCAGACAACTTTGACAACATGAGCTTTTCTAGTGGAACTGCTTATACATTTTCATGTCTTCCTTTGTCTTTCATTTAGAAAAATCACTAGTCGACCGAGCGCACGAGCTTCGATCGGATCTAGAGAATGCAGCACAAGATATTTCTGGCTTGTTTAATAAAATTGGTTGGTGACTTTTACTTGAACTGTACATATTCTGGATTTGGTCACTATGCTGGGTATTGATGTCACCTCTTGTGGGTTTTCAGAACGCAAAGATAAGATCGAAGATGGAAATAGAATTATTGTCCAAGAATTCCGGACTCAGTTGACTGAGCAGTTGGATGTCTTGCATAAAACTGTCTCATCTTCTGGGATGCAACAAGAAAATCAACTAAAAGAAATGGGGGAAGACATGCAATCATTTGTTTCTACTAAGACTGAGGTATACTCATGCTTTACTAAAACTGATCTAGTTCACGAACTTGTCTCTATTAAAGTTTTTCTGTGCTTTTTCTCGGAGGAAACTTGAGTTTGTGTGTTGAATAGCAAGAATCAAGTATATTGATACAAGGAATATCATGATCTGGCCTTAATAAGATTTCTTTTACTAACATAGGCGACCGAGGAGCTTCGAAGACATATTGAGAAATTGAAAGCCATGCATGGCTCTGGAATCAATGCGTTGGACAATTTAGCCTGTGAACTAGATGAGAATTCTCAATCTACCTTTGGAAAATTGAACACACAATTACAAGCCCACTCTTCTGCTCTTGAGGATGTAAGTATAGTATTCCCATGCTGCCATATGATTTTCTATCTAAACACGAACCTCCAAAGATTTGATTCTTTCCTGCTATAGTGTCTTAAGAAAATTGCTTTGGAGGCCGACCAATTGCTTAATGACCTTCAAAGTAGCCTGTCCAACCAAGGAGATAAATTAGCTGCATTTGCAAAGCAGCAAACTGAGGTTAGAAACTTAGAACTTTTGAATGATCTCGAGACTTTTTCGATGTTCTGCTGTATTTCTAATTTCCTAGTTTTGATTTTTCCGTCCCTCTTTGTGAGTAGGGACATCTCAGAGCTATGGAGACGACACGGTCTATTTCAAAGGTTACAACCAACTTCTTCCACACCCTGGATGGTCATGCATCCAAGTTGAGCAAGATTTTGGAAGAAACACAAACTGTACAAGATCAGCAGCTCTGCGATCTTGAGAAGAAGTTTGAGGTATCCTTCGTTTGTTATGTTAAATAGTTTGATTATAGATGATACGAAATGTCTAATTCACATTTTCTTTTTCTTTCTAATTCCTGTTTTTGTCGCAGGCGTGTGCTGCTAATGAGGAAAGGCAGCTATTAGAAAAAATGGCAGAGATGCTTGCAAGTTCAAGTGCTAGGAAGAAACAGCTGGTACTCACATTTCTTTGGCCCCTAATGTCAGATCCAAACTATTTCCTTTTTCCTACTACTGATATTAATTCTTGATTGTGAGCTTTGGCAAACTGTGAACCTGCTTTACATGTTCTTGGGTTCTCTCTCTCTCGTTTGGTCGGTTGTTTTCTATTATGTAATTGCAATGTTGCAGTTTCCTGCATTAGGAATAATCAAAAGGGCACTCCTATATGACAAATGTATAACAGATGAGCATGTGACTTGCATGCAAAATAGGAGTGCAACATAACTGCTTTTATTTCCCACAGAGAGTATGTATATACTCTTGATGAGATGGTCACTGATGGAAGTGCTAACTATATTCAGTATGAAGTTCCATGGTTTACGTTGCTTGCGGGTGATATTGTACTACTTGATGAGACTAGAGAAGGGTTAGACCATAGAAGACAATTGTGGAGAGAAAGGGTTATGGATAAAATTACTAGGCATATTCATAGAATTGAGATTACATCGTGAATAAGTGGGATATTTTCATTGATAGCATTAGATACACATATATAGGAGAAGATGAGCCTCTTACCTTGATTCCTAATCAATGCGGGACACAGCCCCCCCCCCCCCCCCCCCCCCCCCCTCTTAAGGTGGAACGTGTAAAGCATGTTCAGCTTTTGCAAGAGGCTACTAATAAAAGAATAACAAGAAAAGCTAAACATCATAGAAGGAAGTGACACTGGCATGAAGCACAAACCCAAAAGAAACAAACATCCCCAAATAATAGTTGTAGATGTCGGCGTATGTCGATGCTCAACTAAAAGGATGTCGACATGTTAATGTGCTCGACATAAGAGTCATGAGAACGTTCGACTGTCGATAGGCGAGTATGCTCGAATGAGAGAGTGTCACCGGAAATGATAGTGTTGCCGAGAATGGATAGAGTTCATACTACCCGTAAACGTCGACATTACTAGAATGTCCAAACTTGAAAACAATTATTTTTCCTTTTCTTTTCTTTCCTTTTTCTTTTCTTTTCTTTCCTTTTTCTTTTCTTTTCTCCCCTTGCCTTTTTTCCTTGATTTTTTTAATAACTCAAACTCAAAACCAAAATATAATAACAACTGAAAGCGAGAAGGAGAGTTGGCTTCTACTCGGCTTCAATTTGGCTCGAAAAAACCCTAGATTTGGATGCTTGGAATGGCGGCACAAGAAATGAGAGGGAGGTGTCGTCGAGAAGTAGCGCCGAACAACATCATTGAGAGGCTTGTGGTCGACGATCTGACGTGGCCAAAACCCTAGAAGTTGGCGGCCACACGAGAGAGGAGATATGATTCATAATCGAGTGGGATCGAGTAAGGGAGATGAAATTCAATCGGTTAGTTGTCGGGGAGGGGCGACGTAGTCGACGAGCAATCTAGATAGCAATGTAAGTCGGAGATAAGATCTTGATATCCAGGCAAGCCACAAATGAAGAAGGCGACTCCAGATTTGTGGCCTCGAACTAGATTGGGCCTCAAGCGGTGGAGAAATTGTTGGATTTCGTCGCAAGCAGTAGAGGCATCGTGAGGAAGAAATTTTTGGGGTGGCTGAGGTCTATTCTAGGCGATTAGGGTTAGGGTTTTGGTAATTGGGAGGAGATAGATTTCTTTTATAGAGTGCTAAGAAATTATTTTGGAAAAAGTAATGGCCAGAATCATCCGTGCTCTGATACCATGTAGAATTAAGACTACACTGTGAATAAATGGGATATTTTTATTGATTGCATTAGATACACTTATGTATAGGAAAGGATGAGTCTCTGACCTTGATTTCTAACATATGTGAGATTAAACTATCAAAGTTAGTATTAAGTTCCGTGGTTTATGTTGCTTGCATATGATATTGTATTTCTTGACGAGACTAGAGAATTGTGGAGATAAATTTTTATGACATTGTACTTCTCGATGAGACTAGAAAATTGTTGTGAGAAATTTTAGAATATAAAGGTTTAAAATTAGCTGGATTTAAACAAAATATGAAATATTACTTCAACCCAAGGTCAAAAAGAAATGAACTAGTAGTAAACATTAATGGACAAGAGATACCTAGAGTCATAGCTTTCGGTTTTTAGGATTAATCATTCATCATGGTTAAGAGATTGAGAAGGATGTTGTTCATAGAATTAAAATATGATGGTTGAAAGGAAGCTTCTCGTAGTCTTTGTGACCTTAATATACCATTGGAATTGAAGGAAAAATTCTACAAGACAAATTAGCTATGCTTTACGAAACTGTATGTTAGGCAATTAAAAATATGTCCAAAAAATGAGTGTAGCTTAAATGTGAATGTTAAGAACTAAAATGAATGAGTGACAATACATTAAAAGATGATGACAAAAAATAAGCGTACTCATGGAAGCTAGATTTGTTAATTGAGGATAAGATGAGAGAAAATCATCTCATATAGTTTAGACATGTGCACCATAGACCAACAAATACATAGTCTAGGATGAACAATAAGATATTGGTCAAAGGAGCTACCAAAACTAGGGGTATGTCTAAACGAACTTAGATTGATTGAGGATGTAACAAAGATGTGTTTTTTGTTAATGCTACATTAGATATGACCCCTAACAACAGTGAATGGAAGAAAAAGATTCAAATAGCCGACTCGAACATAAAATTGTGGATTTAGTTGTGTGGTGTATAAGAGCCTCCTTGAGGTTTCTAGGAGGGACCCGGTTTGCACCATATCCCTAAAACTGGATGATCCATACTGTTCAAATTATCCTTTTTTCAAGAATAAGGTTAGTCTTTGACTGCCCCGAGGTAATAACCATATCTTTCTACCTTATAACCAAGGCCTTGACTACTTGGTTGCCCAATCGTTGGTACGCTCATCTCCGTATTATCAACCACAATTTTGTAAGACAATTAACTACTTTATAACTGAGTACATATTTTTGCTGTTTTGTCAGTAACATTATTCTTTTTTGACTTTGATTGTTGGATATTTTTCTCTCATATGTTCAACATAAGATCAGAAGTTCTATGTTCCCAGCAACATTCTTATATGATGATATGAATGTAAATATTTTCTGGAGGAAGAAGGTATTTAATTTATTCGAGTAGTTGGTTCTAAATTCTTGGTGTAATATGTCCTTGAAATACTAAATATTGTTAAGTATAGGTTCTATTTTGAGGGGTTCAGGATTATGGTTTTGCATCTCTCCTTCAACATAAAGTCGTGTGGCCATTACTTCTGAAGATCCTTAAGTCTAATGCTGGGCTCTGTAATACACGACAACATTCCATTTGATGTCAGTTAACAATTTGCTATTTTTGTTTTATTGGACTAAAGGTTTCCTTACAACTTTGCAGTGCAATATCCTGTTCTACTTAATTTTAATCCACTCCCTCCTAACTGTAGGAATAACCTTTGGTGATGTCTCTTATTTCAAACATCACTTCTGTGGTTCTTGTTCATAGTGCATTTACAATTTATTTCCCCTTGATATAATTAATTCAGTATATAATAGAATATCCTTACTTAATAAAACCTAACAACGAAGTTTCAAAATAGGTTATCCTAGTCTTCCCTGGATGTACCTTACAGCACATAGCAAGACCAGTTAATAGAAACCCAACACACACTGCAATATTAATATAAGTGCAAGGTTGGTCACAATATCACCTTTTTATGTTAAAGGGCGACCAATGGTTTGGATTATCATGAATTTCGAACGAAGTGTATGCAGTAGCCTCATGCTGTAACATTATAATTCATGATTTTGTCTCTTCTTTCAAAGCAAACAATTAGTCATCCATAGATTTTGGTATGCAATTCTCAACTAAGAACAAATGACAGCCATAATTTAATTATCAAGATGGAACATTGCACTTTTTACCAACCATGACAGGCCAAAATTTGAATTTTATGCTTGCACTTTCAGGTTCAAACAGCCGTAGATAGTCTCCGAGCCAGTGCTGCAGATAGGACTAGTAACTTGCAAAAAGAAATGGCCACGGCTCAGGGTTTCACCACTACTGTTAAAGAACAATGGACTGTTTACATGGAAGAAACTGAACACCACTATCTCAAAGATACAGCTGCAGTAGACAGTGGAAGGTGTTGCTTGGAAGATGGTCTCATAGACTGGTATGGAAGATGGGTGTTCCTGCCTCTAGGCCATTGGCAGCATCTTTAAGTTTACTATTTCTAATATCATTTGTGATTCTTACCTCATTCTATATTATGCAGCATGACAAAAGCAAGAAAGGATTCACAACAATGGAAAAATGCTCAAGATTCTTTGTTGAGCCTTGGCAACAGAAATGTGGAATCAGTAGATTCAATTGTTAGGTAACTGAAGCTAATGGTTCTTATTGGCTATTTACACAAGTTTATGAAATTGGCCAAGTATCACTGTACCAGCAGCAGCTTCCATTATCAGGTAGTCTGGGGAATGATTTACATCTCTGTGGTATCTTTTTTTTATTCATGCAGGAGCGGCATGGATGCCAACTATCTATTACGTGCAAAATTATCCTCTGCTGCCTCAACTGCTCTTGAAGATGTTGATGTAGCAAGCAAGGATCTTCTTTCCTCCATAGACCGTAAGATTTTTCTTGTCTTCTTTCTTGGTTAACCAAGTGTACTGGTCTATTTGAGCTCAGTTCTCCGTGTTATTAACTATGAAATGTGTTTTCTTTCTCATTGTGGTTGAGCAAAAATTGCTTTCTTGGTATATTATGATCCAGATTCCTTGAAACTTGATCATGACGCATGTGCAAACATTGACTCCATGATTGTTCCCTGCCATGGCGAGCTGAGGGATTTGAGGAGCGGGCATTATCATAAAACTGTTGAGATCACAGAAGATGCGAGCAAGTCCTTGGAAGAAGAATATGTGGTAAGCATATACGAATATCAGGATTGTTTTTAGTAACAAAAAAGCGTAAAGTTGTATCGTGCCATTGCTCATCTGGTTGGCTACTGTGTTATATAGGTGGACGAACCATCTTGCTTTACACCAAGAAGGAGATCGATCAATTTACCTAGTGTGGCGTCCATTGAGGAGTTGAGAACACCAGCATTTGAAGAGCTACTAAAATCGTTCTGGGACAAGTATCCTAAGCAAGCCAATGGGGAGATGAAACAATTTTCTACAACACACGAATCTCAATCACAGGCCTTGAAAGATTCAAGAGTTCCTCTTACTACCATAAACTAAGGGGAGGGGGTGCAAACCTGTATGTGTCCCTTAGTATTGTACAGTGTAGAGATAAGGTTCTTTGTATCCACAATTCTTGAACCATTCATTATCCACTTGTTTTAAAGTGTGTTATGACCTTTGCAACTATTTTCTGCATGTGGTACATCCTGTATCTATTCAACTATAGATCGATCGAGAGATTCAGATTTCTTAACTTGTGTTATTGACAATGAGAAAACTGATTTTTAAGCAGTATTGAGGAAATTGTTATTATGCGCCAATGTGGTATATGAGCATATACTCCTTGTACAATCTAGTGAGATTGCTTGAAAATGTGCAAGAACACATGTATTGAGGAAATTGTTATTAGTCAGAATCTTGGCTTATAAACGCCCACTTGTTCAGAATCTTAATGTACTCTAAATCTAAACACATTGCTTGTGCAGACAATCAATTAGATTATTTTCTTCTTGAGAGTCTACATTTTCTTCAACAGAGCAATAAGCCCTATTATAAGGGACTCAAAACACATTATCCAAGGAGATAATGCTCAATATTCGATCATTCCATAAAATAATTATAATTTATAATACTCCAGTCCTGCATTGAACAAAACCATGCTTAATCATGCCCTCAAACATCAACTGATTTGGAATGAATACTCAGCCGCTTGTGAACCATGGCGTACTATTTTATTCAATGTTTGTTCGCTGATATAGAGCTTCACTACCCTGTTTATTGAACAAAACCTGTTGAGCTATCATGTTCCACAATCAAATGAATGGAATGGGTTCTTCGATGTGATAAATGATCTGCCGAAGTGCCAATTATTAGTGGGGGAAAGCATTGCTGAAACCACCGGTTAGTTAAAGAACATCTTCCCCTCGAGATTTTACAATCTGCAAGTTAGTAAAAACTTGTACATGTAAGATGGCACACCATCGTTCAATCAATAATTGAGATTTGAAGTTGGCCCTCCGATCCTGCAAATAAGGAACAGTGGATAATAAATACATGAAGTCACAATAATGAATCATTGATCTTCACAAAAAGGAAAGAAAGAAAGAAAGCAAGCAAGCTTGTGTGTGTTGAACCTCATGGACCTTAGGTTAAGCTATTACTTAGTATAGGAGGTGCTGGAAGACTCCCTAGCTATTTGTCCAAGAGTCCCCTGACCACTCTCTAAGCCAATTTGCAAATGCATCGACCAACTTCACGAGCAGCCCATGCCTCTGAAGAAGTTTCCTAGCTCTTCCACGGCATTTTGTAGGAGTAATCAGTGCAAATGACTTCTTCTGTGGTTTTGTCTCTGGCTCTGCATCTGTTGTTATTTTTTTTCCTGGTATGTTTAATTGCATCAGGAGTTGCGGCTAACAAAGGACTGGCGTTCATCAATCTAATGTGCTGCATTTGTACTATATTGAACCTAAACGTCCTCCTCCATCAACCTTAAATTTCCGCTTCTTCGTCACAGAATTGCACATTAGCAGTGACATTCTACATCTTTCAACGCGATCATCATCTCTGACTCGGACTGTCAAGACACTGAGATGTTCCATCCTTCGCTCAGCAAGTGTTTACACACACCACCCACCCACATCATCTCATTGATACGAGGATTGGTGTACTAACCACTATTAAGATATCTGAATCAATACAACTCAGTAAGCATGGGAGTCCATTTAGGGTGGATGTTCACCCTTCCACTCAAAGGTTGCAACGTGTCAAACTAGTAGTCAAAACTAGCGTAGATGTTCGCCTTGGTAAACATGGTTCTAGTGCAAGTTGAAATTGAATAGATTGAACCAAGTAAACCAATATATTCATAAATTAACTTTAATAATGAAGATTTTCTATCTTAAGATAAGTATAAGGTTCAGCATAAAATTTGTAGGTTTGAGATAAGTTCCAGTATGAAGTCAGACAAGATGATAGATTCTATAAACCAGGTAAACAAAAACACAGAGAACAGCAATATCTCTCAGCACATTTCAGATGCATTCAGATATTCTCGTATCAAAGTATGACTAGTGCATAGTGCACCAGTTCAAGCTTCAGTAACTATGCATTAATCTTAGGTGAAATATCTCCTCGACGATCTTGAGAACAGCAAAGCATATCCAGGAAATGCATGTTTTGAAGATAAAACTCTAAATTCTGTGAGCGAATGTGTGCTTCACAATCAAGTTACTACTAATACTTCAATACAATAATAGCTGAAGTAATGAAAGATTGTGAACAAATGATTGACAGTTATATATTAATGGCACCATCTAAGCCTGTTTCAACTGAAATACAGATAACATCTTTGGAGCATTCACTGGTCAATTGCAATCTTTGGAAGGTTTTACCAAACTATATATTATGACCATTGTGAATCTGACGCTCAACATCCCTGATTTCATGACTATGTTGTGCGGATACTCTCTAGAGGACCGTATCGTGTCTAATATGTATCCAACACGGCACTTATTTGACACTCATGTCGGATATAACTTGCCCTTGTTTATGTTCCAAAGAGACCTACAACATTACTGAAAATGGTTTTTGCTTGGTTGTGATCATGCCAAACAAATTTGATATATGAAAAAAAAAAACATTTGATCATTTCTAATACCTTTTTGGAACTTAGTTACTATGCAAAACATGCATAAATCAAGGTTCACAGTATAAGCTAATACTGACACATATGCCGTACTATAGGGGCCAATTCTGCAACAACAAAAAAGCTGTCAGAAACATCAGTTTTGACAAGATGATTCAGTCGTGTCGAAGAGAAACATGCTATAATACATTAATGTTGAAGACTAACACGCTTATATCGTATCGGTAATATACTACGAACAGTCTACAACTCTTACTACTTGTCAAAGTTGTATATCTATAAATTCACCACATTTATCCAACTTTAAATTATAAACTCAAAACTTTCTAGTGTTGGTGTATTTTGTCTAAAAACAAAGTAAATGAAGTACCTATCGTGGGTGAAGTATTCAGGAATCTGGAATATTATCTACTGAAAACTAACATGAAACAACAAATAATACATAATATTATACCTAAATGTATCAAATATTTTCTACTATTTCTAATAAACCTTTATTGTTATGTGGTTCTTTGAAACTCTGATCCAAAATTGTAAAACCGTCGATACTGATACAACTAAAAAAAGGAAAGGTACAAAGCTGACATTGATGTCGATTTCTTGACATAAATAAATAAATAAATAAATAAATAAATATATATATATATGGAAAATTCTTCAATACATCTCATGTAAAAATTTGTATCGATACATCCCAAATCTGAATCATTGGATGTTGATCCAATGGTTCAGATTAAAGCCGAAGTCAAAGTAACATGTAAAGTCAAAGTAAACACCTTTCACAATTTTCAATGCATTTTCAATACAATTATTTGGGATGTATTGATACATCCCATGTATTGTAGAAGGACCCTATATATATATTCCAAGAGGTTGCAGGTTCGAGCAACGGAAAAAACACATTTAATTCTATGTGGAGGAATAAATGTGAGTGCGGTCGGATGCGGTGAGATACAAGTGCTGGTGCAGGCCTTCGGGTCGAGCCCGATGCAGTGAGATACAAGTATGGGTGCGGATCTAAAAAGCCCCCCAAAAGCCCTCCCTAGTGCACCGTTGGATTGAGCGGGCTGCGTGGGGCCCGCGGGTTCGTCCCCTCGATCCAACGGTGTAGTAAGAGGGGGACTTTTGGGGGGCTCCCGATCCGAACTCTCTCTCTCTCTCTCTCTCTCTCTCTCTCTATATATATATATATATATATATATATATATATATAAATATATATATATATATATATATATATATATATATATATATATGATCAAATGTATACAATATGCACAAAAGATTGCTTTCATTTGTATATGATATTGTATCCATATCGTATCCCCAAATTTTCTAAAAATATCATATTCAAAATCCATACAGTGCAACAATGGGCTCTCCGCAAAACTAGAAAGGCAAGACCGTGTGCACAAAGATGTATTTGTAATTAAAGTTCATGTCATCAAGGAGCTGCCTCCTAACTTCACCCAGGTAGGAAAGACTCCTGAAGAAGTTAGGAGACGGCTCCTTATACGACAGTGCTTGCCAGTTGCTATGACGATTGACGAATCATATTGAACAGTGTTTCCTGGAAATATGCATTTGTTTCTGACATACCGAACACTTGAGTCAGGGCCAGGACACCCCTAGGACACTTCACGTCATCGAATCATGATGATATTTCAATGCATCGTAGTTTGGACACTTCAACATGAAAGGGCCAAGTTTAGATTAAAGTCACTAAAATCATGATGAAAACATCATTACATCGTAAACTCGACAGTTTTCGGTAACAGATGTCAAGTCTATATTATATCAAGCGAGGTCAAATTAAATCAAACTACGGAGTTGCTATTAATGTAAGTCAGAGACAGTCGTGCCCCCGTAAGGTTAGGCACAATGTCACAAGTAAATACGTTACGTTAGGCTAGCGAGGGCATTTTTCAGCAGGATTGCGAGGACACTTCTCAACGAGATGGAAAGGGCACTTATCGGATAAGAGAATGGTTCGAGGGCTATGTTCGATATGAGATATTATATGCAGATACTAACGACTCCATCAACATTGATACCTACTCAGTCTGAGGACACGTTGGAGGAAGCAGAGGATTCGACACATATGAGAGCACGACCACGTCTAATGAAAAAAATTAATCTATATACAAACTCTGTTAAGCGTTGTCACCGAGTGCTGAAACCGGTATAATCCACCTTCAGCTTATATGCATCAATGTCTAGTCGTGTTGGTTGTTTATGTTTTTTTGTTTTAATTATGTACAAATTTTCTCAGACCAATTTACAGAATTTGTACAAATTCTACTTGGACCGACTAACAAAATTTGTGCTGCACAAATTCTGATAATTCCTCTTGCGAAATGCTTCTCTGTCTACAATTTTATAAACTTCTTTCGGAATGTTTCTCTATTTATAATTTTATAAACTTCTTTATCTGTGGTTAGTTTTCCTTAAAATTTTCTGTATCATTGGTCCACGTAGAGTTGGCGACGAAACTACTGGAAACCCATTAACCCGTACTCAAAGCAAATCATGACCCGCTAACCCGAAACCCGTACGCTGTACAATACTATACAGAAACCTTCCTTGTAGGCTTTTCTATTCATTTTTTTTTTTTTTTTACTTCTTTCCCAATACTTCTGGACGCCTCTTCACCGTCGGCCACGATTTTCCGGTGATTTTTTTTTTTCCTTTTAAATTAAATTAAAACCCTTTGCAATTTCTTCCTAATTTTCTCAATTCTTTTCTCTGGGCACCATTTCATTTCCTTTTCAATCAAATCAAAATTTGGAATCAAAAGAGGAAAGCTAATTTTTTTTTAAATTCTTTTTTATGGACACCATTTAAATTTCTTTCCAATTAAATCAAGCTTTGGAATCAAAAGAGGAAAGGAACTATGGGAAGTGGGAGTTGATCATCGAGAGAAAAATTAAGCTAGATGATTCCTTCAATGGCAATGGAAGAGTATTGAATATAAGTTCACCACCAGCAACAACTAACAAATGTTGTATGGAATATTTCCTGTATCTAGAGTTTTGTCCAAGGATCTAAATAATATATTGGGCTGGTACATGTTCAAGTGGAAGTATTCTACACTATATAAAGGCTTCACCATGGAAGTTTTTTTTTTTTTTTTTTTTTTTTTCAAAAATGCCCTTATCTATGTTTACTAATTAAAATTGTTCATTAAATATAACAGGGATAGTTAAGTAATTACGTATAGGAAATTTTTTTTAAGGGGAGTTGTTGTTTCGTCTTCCCAAGTAGTACAAAGTTAAGAGGCTTTGCCCATATCTATGTTTACTAGTATAAATAAACGCATGGATGTTAGTAGGAGTTTTAATGTGATTTCATAGTAACATTGCCCCAAAAAAATTAACAAGCAACGGTTGTCATAAACGGTCGGTTCAAAAATACCCCAAAATTGGTGAAAACACTTTTACCAAGCAGACCTTTAAAGGCTTCACCATGGAAGGTTTTTTTTTCTTCCAAAAATGCCCTTGTCTATGTTTACTAATTAAAATTGTTCATTAAATTTAATATGAAGATTTAAGTAATTACGTATAGGAAAAAGAAATTAAGGAGAGTTGTTGTTTCGTCTTCCCAAGTAGTACAAAGTTAAGAGGCTTTGCCCTTATCTATGTTTACTAGAATAAATAAACGCATCGATGTTAGTAGGAGTTTTTATGTCATTTCATGGTAACATTGGTATGCCAACTTTTTATCTTCTTAATACTGTTAATGTGCCAAAAATATTATCCTATGAAATAATAAACTGTATCTTCTTTTGTTTCTCTTTCTATCTTGGGTTATTTAGTTTTAGGGTCTCATATAATATTCAAAATTTGCATTTAGGTCTATGTTTTGTCAACGAGGGTATGGGTCTCGTCTTGTCGGTTGACTTGGGCAGACCATTTGATCTCGTTCGGGTCTTCATATTATTCGAAATTTGCTTTTAGTTTTAGGGTGTCGTATAATATTCAAAATTTGTGTTTATGTCTCCATTTTGGACGGTCAGTCCAAGTCAACCGTCAGGACGAGACCCAGACCCTCTTATGGACAATATGGAGACTGAACACAAATTTTGACTATTATACGAAACCCTAAAACTAAATAACCCTTCTAGTATATTCACTTTCTCTCCCCTTCAGACACTAATATAGGCATACGAACTATGATGGTCTTGCTTAAAAATTCACCACGATCACGACTAGCCTGATATTCATTTGTTTTAAACTCTTCCCAACAAAATGGGGCCAACCATGGGGCAGAACTTTGAATTAGGCTCCGTGGGACGACTTTGTGCATAGGAGCAAGCCGGGTATGAACGTTTGAGTTGGTATGAATGTCCTGGAAAGAAGACCATTATGCAAAAGATAGGTCTCACCATAACTATGAAGGCTAGTGGCTGGGTCAATAATGTTACCTCCGCAGCTGTGCTGTGTAAGATCGCATGTCTGAATTTCTCTTTTATCCAAAAAGAGTTTCGGTAGAAAGGAAAAGTTGAAAAGACTTTATGTATTACATTTATATCTGTGGTATGGTCAAATTCTAAGACCCAGTTTCAAGCACATTATACTATTTGGTTGCCCTGTATCAGTGACATACTTTGATGCGTTCCACCTTATGCTGATCACTTATACAATGCAGAAGTGTTTCTTTCCAAGGGCTTCTGCAATTATATATTTGTACCATATTGATTGTAATGTAAAGCTTTGGTTTCGGGGTTGCATTAAGACAATATATATTAAATAAGACAATCCACTTCTTCGTTATACAACATACCGACCTCTGTATCAGACACTCCTCATTCATAGAAGACATCCTTTTTTGATCTTCTTAAGGTTGGCCTCTCTCATCCGACCGTGTACTCAGTTTTCCACATTCTATATCACTTTCTCACTCATTTTGAGGTTTGCCTCTCTCATGCAGTGTTGCGTTCCATACTATTCAAGCTGTTGTCCTCTCTTACCTAAAGCTTGAGCTCCAATTATAAACTATTAATCTCCACAGCCATTTTGATATGTCAGATGATTGGAAACGTCGATATAATTATTTTTAACTATTACTCTCCACCATCACCAGTCATTTTGATATGTTTGGTGATTTTCATCTGTACCCCTGGAAACACAGATATAACATCATATGCCCTAACACTAAGCAGGCGCTTTAGGTGGATGCATATTGCAGAAGTTACCATTTAAGCATCAACAAAGACAACTCCATGACATGGTATATTCTACAAGAGTAGGGTGCAGCATGGCAAGGATCTATACTCTATAATAGTATTATGAAACTAAAACTTACTGATAATTTTTTTACTTAATAATAAGTATACTTTTCATGCATTTGTAATGATTTTGTTTGCCCATTGAAGCTTAGTCCTGCATCCTCATCCCGCCATAAAAGCCTATTGATTTCATCTTATCATTCGATAAGCTTCTTATATTTCTTGCGTAAAATCATCATTTTGTTCTTTTACATTGAAATTTATTGTTCTTATTTTGAAAAGTTAAAAAAAAAAAACGTTAGCTTAGTGTTACGCCCCTGAACCAGAATACTGGAGAGCGGGGGAATGACTCAGCCAGCTACGTATTACGGGTAGATGAATACCGTATAATACGATCAATGCTGTCTAAAAGACGAGGGGATGCATACTACATGAGAGTCTCGCTATGGTCACTTCACATCTATTGTCTCAATCATTCAAATAAGAAATAGTAATAGAGAACATATAAGATAAAGCAGTAAGGCGTCCCAAACGCTCAGTCAAAATGTTCTTGATATCTGGCTTTACAAAACATAGCCAGATGATGTAGCAAAGTATACACAATTGTTTATCAGCTGCAGCCTGACTTAGTTACAATTATGCAAAAGTAATTACAAGATAATCCCTAACATGTCGGTGCCAAACGGCAAGATATAAAGTAAGTAACAAAACGAGCGAGGAAGTAAGGAACCCACTCGAGTCCTCCTGCGATCATTCTTCTAGTATTGACCATCTTGGAGGTGGAAGTAAGCTGAGTTCTCGGGGACCGGCTCCAAATCTGGCCATGCAAAACCAGAGAGGTTAGACCTCAAATAGCAAGGACCACAAGGAAGCACGAATGAGAATTAAAACCAGTAATGAGAGTTAAGGATATAATACATAGGTCTCTGCTTGCTACTGGGATTCACACAACATCACGACACTTCAAACCAACTTCCCAACCAAACAAGGACAGAAGTTGACCCGTCGTGCCCTGACATTCTGATAATCTCAGTTAGTAAATAGAGTAGGTACAGTACACAAACAAATCAATTTAAACGGCCATGCAACTACTACGGCTTGCTACTGTGAGTTCCAAGTTACCTTGAAATTATGCAATAAGGATTCCTCAGTTCTTACTATGTGCAAGCAAGACTAGTCTATTCAGTCAATCAATTGCGCCAATCATGAATTAGACGAGTTCCAGCGGAACGTCCGTCATCAATATACAATAATACAATAAATAATATAAGCAGATGCCGCTCCCTGCCCGTATGACAGATCTGCAGTATCTGTGGGAACCAGCTGGCCTGTCGGTCACTAATAGTCCCAAAGAGGGCTGCCATGTAAGAACTCGAAAATTCATTCTCTCCATGCAATCATTATTTTATTTAACTTAATAACCTCTATGTTAAGTGAAATTCCATGCCGTGGATCATGGTCATTCAAAATGAGTACTTTCGTACAAGGTACGATATGTCCAACTCTACAACGATACCCGTGCGGTTAGGTTGTAGGTCTTACATAGCGTAATGCAACAATCAAAACTAGCCACGGAATAATCATGCCTTGACCATAAGTACACATGCTGCTTCTGTAAAATAAATAAATAAATAAATAAATTGAAGCCTGCATGTGCCTGTATGCCAATATTCGGGATCAGCCAGTCGATTACAATAGTTCAAAGTTAATATGAACGTGTCTCATTCATTCAATTCAATAAGACGACTAACCAGTCTCTTTGTTCCAACTAGGAACGCATGATCAATTATTAGTCAAGATAACAATCAATGTCAATTTGTAACAAGACATGAAAGTCAACTATTATTTAGTATGGTCGAGTCTACAACTCTCAGGATTAAATTCCAGTTATTCGGGGTATCTATAACTCAATTCACGACACATGGTACATTTCACGTAACAATCTATATTAAAGAAAATATTAACATATCATGATTATATCAAGTTCAAGCTAAAAGACGTAAGGATATAAGAGGAGAATTATCATACCAACATAAAGTGAATAAAGTATAGGGCAATGGGAACACCAAGGTTGAATTACGCCAAGGCTAGTTATACCATGATTAGTCTACGCCAAAGTTTTTATGCTAAGGCAAAATACGCGCGTAAAACAGGGTATGCGTAAAAGGTAACGTCACGCGTAAAACTCGCGCGCGTAAGGGTCAAAGTATACGCAGGGATGAATACGCGTAAAGGAATTACGCTCAAAATAAAGGAATAAGTTGCGCGTAAAAACTCGTTTTACGTCGAGCCAAAAAGTACGCGTAAAAAGATTAGAATTTTACGCAGGAAACACTGTGCGCGTAAAACATTGCATGTGTAAAGGATCGAGCCACGCGTAAAAGTTGCTCGTGTAAAGAGTCAAGTTTTACGCCTGAAACGATGTGCGCGTAAAAAGAATACGCCAAGTCAAGGAGACTTGCGTAAAACAGTTTTACGCTGGCACGAGTGATCGTGGGCATAAATCTCGGCACTACGCGGACACGTATAACGTGGGCATAAAAACTCAATATTACGCTAACACGTAACAACGTGGGCGTAAAACTCAATATTACGCTAACACATAACAACGTGGGCGTAGAGTTCCTCCTAAACTCCAATTCCCATGGAACCTTCGTTCCAAGCCAGAAATGGGGTTCCCATGGGTCAGAATGGCGTATAACACAACCTCAACAATCTGGAATGAACAAAACTTGGAAAGAAGAAAGTTTGACAGATCAAAACCACTGAAATCCGAAAAATAGTAATTTCTAGATCTACTAAAAATAAGACTTCAAAATGAAAAATGTCAAGTTCTAAACTCTCTTAGGATCACGAGAGGGAGATAAATGAACCATAAAAATATGAGTTCTCATGTGGAGCAAGATGTACTTGCCTATGGGTTTTGGTAGGTGGAGAGAGTTATGAGGAAGACGAAGAGTAATGAGAAGAAGTAATGAAGAGAGAGAAAGATGATGGGGCTTTAATGGAGGGTGTTGGGTTCGGTTCATGATGAACCATCATAAACCCGAAAATAAACCAACCTAGGCCGAACCTAAAGCCAGCTGAAGCAGAGAATAAAAGCAGAAAGTAAAATGCAGAAAATTAATTAGCGTAAAATTAAAGGAATTTAAATACAGAACAATACATGATAAATATTAAATAAATACATTCGAGCAGTACACGTATTAGAATACGTATTCTGGGAACGGGGAGTGACACTTAGAGTGTGTAATGCACACCAAAGAATGGTCTGAAAGTGCCAGATAACATAGCAACATATCAGAGAAAAAATGTCCAAAATAAATATATATATTATTGAATTGTGCATGCATTAAGAGTGTTTCTGAATGTTCGAGCTATATATTGCTTGATACTATAGATTCATGGGAAGATTAAAACGAAGAACTTAGTCTTGTTTTCACAACCATACACACTATCTCATGTTAAGGTATATAGACTTTTGTTACCTTCGCATTTCAATGCATATGAATTGTGTCCAAGTATCACAGCAGTTATCAGGATGGTGTCCGAGGGAAAGATCATGCCATAAAGTTGGAATATATTTAAAAGGCTTATTTTCAACTTGATACTCTCAATTATTTAAGTTCTTCAAGTTGATACCCTAAACTTTAATATTATACAAATCACTACTCTCAACTATTGAATATTTTTAAGTTGATACCCTCCGTCACTCGGGGGTTAGTTTTTCCGTCCCAACAAACAAGTTGATTTTTAGGACCAAAATACCCATGATCCTCTTCTCCCACTAGCATCCATGAGATGGAGTTCCCTTCTCTTCTTCCTCCTCTCTACCTTTTCCAAATCCTAGCAAACCCTAATATTAATTTATTCCGTTACATCACTCTTCTTCAACCTCACCTCCATCTTCCTTTCCAAATGGAAAACAGTAGGGAGGAAAGGGAGAGGCGATGATGATGACAAGGATATGATGATGGTGCTCGAGGTTGGGAAGAGGAGGAAAAAGGTGGCGGTGATGGGAGCTCTATCCGAGAGGAAGGGATAGTGCCGGTGGTTTCCATGGGGAGGAGGAAGGAGGGGAGTTGTTGCTCCCTTCCCAAATGATTGAAAAAGAAAAAGAAATGAATAAAAAGTAATAATATTGTTAATAATAATAGAAATTATTATTATTATTATTATAGTTGAGGTATTAAGTAGAGGGTATTTTTGTTATTTCATAATTTCCATCAACTCTATTAGGGCATCAAGTTGTCTAATTATAGATGAGGTATTTGGTTGTATAATATAAAACTATAGGGTATCAAGTGAAAAACTATAATAGTTGAGGGTATCTAAGTTGAAATTAAGCCTATTTAAAATGTAGGCACTTTGGTTATCTAGGTTGCGTAACATGGATTTGGCTATGGGCAAGATATGGGTTCAAATACGGCATTTTAGAAAAAAAAAATTGTGATATTTTGTTACTTTTGTATAGTAATTATGTTTCGAGGAGTTCTAAAATGGGTTCACTGCTAAGAAATTATAGTTTCTCATATCTTAATTCTTTTTGGCACGATCACGAATATTCCAAAATCACTTTCAACTATGTTTTGTGTCCATTTGGACCATAGACTTAGGGTAACACATATGTGGCAGGACTGTCAAAAAAGTATCATGTCCAGTACAAATCGGATATGGACAAGGGCACATATAAGGTCCTCTCGAGTATCCGTGCAACATGGTCGTCAATTGTCAGCAATATAGCCAAGTGACCGAGGAGTATAAGAAAGATCCATGATAGAAGTATCAGTGTTAAGTCGTTCCCTTGGTTCTTGTCGTGACAGATGAGCTAAACAAATTTGTCAATATGCTATTGCCTCAAACAACTATGTTAACTTCGAGCTGGATTCTTATTTATGGGAATAAGCTGGTCTCAGTTTCCCTCTTCATGAGTTTATTTGATAATTTTATAGTGCTTTAGCCTCTCTTCAGTATCCACGCATATGCAAGATTGATTATTTTTATACATATGAGAGATTTTATGTTGAAGCTCATTTGAACAGGCTCACTAGATGGAGGAAGTTTGTAGTGTAATTGTGTTTTTTGGGACTAATACTATTCACATTTTTGTTTTGATATGCAAAAGTTATTTATTCAGCCTAATGAGGAACATCTTGCTAGTCACTTTGTATAAATGGTCAGAAGCAATGGAAATAAAATAAATTATAAAGCCATAAACAATGAACTAAGGAACTTAGTTCTTTAAGGTTACGATGATTTCCTTCTCTCTTTTTTTTGCTTTTATTGTATCTAGCAATCAAAATGAAGGAGCTTTATGACTGTGTTAATCTTCATTACTTGCACATGTGAGTAGTGACAATCAAAGTAGATACACTAGATCCCTTCATCTCAGTTATACTCTCCCTATGTTTAACTGCTAGCACGTTTCCTCTTTGTAGAAAACCAATTTCTAACCATCTGGCAACATCTTCGTCTCTCTTGTGATATCTTAAACTAACAATATACCAATTCTGGTATATTCTTTCAGTGACTACAGCTCAACAAATGGGGATAATCAGGAACAATTTCTTATTTCTGGTGGGAACTGGTTGTGGCATCTATGTTGCTCAGAACTATGATGTCCCAAACATAAAGAAGCTTGTGACAACTTGGCTCTCACAGGCAAAGCATGTTGAAGAAACTTACAGGAAGCCAGATAAAGAAAAATAGGGACTACTTTCGATACTTTCATGTTCTTAGCATATACTCGAGCTGCATGTCAAGTTTATTAGAGGTTCGTGCTGCGAAAGTAGCTTAGTCAACAAAATCATGTTACAGCGCTGGTCAGTAATTAGTTTACATCATATACCAAAAAGCCTGGGCGTTGCATATACATTATACTGATATTCCTGCGACATCGTCTTTAAGTAACCATTGCACCTATTTTTTTGTAATGCCTATGGACTATATTTTGTTGATATAGTAATCAACACGAGGAGCCATAACCATAGTTTTGAAATTTATTTTGTTAGGTTGTCAATTGTGTATTTGGTTGTCAATTCTATTATACTATGTTCAAAACTTGTATGTCATGCAGAACATGAGGGGATCTTTTGATGGCAAAGAGCTCATGGTATGAAGCCTATTTATGAATCTTGGCTTCAGTGGTGATATGTCTCAAAATCACTGTCATGCTCTGTATATTTCTTACATGTTCTGAAGATCAGGTTCTTTGCAGATTAGCTCTATTTTTGGTGGACTATCCGTCTTCTTTGTCCAGTGACATGTAAGGTGTGATTTGAGAACTCGTGACCATTATCACGGGCGTCGCGCTATGCTTGACCTTGAGCAAGTTATCAAGACTTTCCAGTTGGTATCACTCAGGTGATAGTTGTACAATATTCATATGTAATTGTTTGCTTTAATGAGTTCAAATTTGTGAGTTTGGCAGCTACATTTTGATCTCTTTCTGGAAAGCGAACTGCTGCTTTTTCAAACAGAAAAGTAACCGTAGGATACCAAAGTTGTGGATATTAGCTGAGGGGTACCAAATAGGAATACAGATCGCCGTTGCTAAATGACGGGAGCGCTCGTACCGCCGTTAGTGGTGGCGGGATGGTGGCTAGACCGCCATTGCGGCATGATGGCAATTTTTTTTTGACAAATGAAGGACAATTGCTGTTATTAATAACGGGATAAGTTTGTAATATAGACTGTAATATTTTAAAGTTCGACTACAGCAACTCAAATCGGAACTCAAACTAGGACCAAGCAAATTGGTTATGACACTACTACTTTTTTTATTTATTTCAGGCCCTCGTCTTTTCTTAGGCCTTTAAAAAAAATTAAAGGGATGAGATGTATTTAATCCAACAATTATTATTGAACTCGAGAGTTACTTTGGGAATTTTGATGTTTTTAGCGTTGCTTTTTGACTTAGGTTAGATGGATTCATGTCCAAATGAATAATAATCTGAACCTATGAAGTTGAATATGCGTAGGATCATGGCCGGCCCACAGGGTTGGATTTTCTATCCGGAGCTAGTTTTAGTGCCCGTTGACCCAAATTGTACGCCTATTCTGGAGGATCACCCGTAATCCTGATCTCTATTGGGATCACGCTGTGTCTGAGAGTTATCCTAAACAAAAGGGGGTTGTCCAAGCCTGAAGTTTTGTCTGACTTACCCTAGTGCCGTCCGGCCCAGGTTAGGATGTGGACCTCTAGCTTTATCTCTCTGGTAGTGGATTACCCCTTGTAGGAGCATCCTGCCGTTAATAATAACGACTTTTTTTTTTTATTTACTAGAAATATATCATTATAAAAAAATTTGCCATCCTACTGCCATTAGCAATGATGGTCTGGCTACCATGTCACCATTAGCAACGATAGTATAAGTGTAGATGACCATCATTCCGCCATTAACAACGAGGATCTGTATTCATGTACAAAAATTTGAAAGTTTGGTACCCCCTCAGCTAGTATTTCTAAACTTTGGTATCCTAGGCTAATTTTGTTGTTTTTTCAACTCACTATAAATGGATACTTTACATAAGAAAAGAGGAACAACATGATTATTTAAGAGGCTAATTAGTGTTTAGATTCTGAGTCTTATATCTGTTTAGAGTTTAAGTTCTGACATGTCCAATTGAAGAAGGAAGAGTTTAGATCCTATTTTTTTAATTTTATATTATACCTTCATTTATGTTTGATAATAAATTTTTTATATATAGACTAAGGAGGGTATAACGGAAAATTAAAAATTTATAGTCTAAACTTTTAATTGGACATACGAGAGCTCAAATTCTAAATGATATAAAATCGAGGGTCTCCACGCTAATTAGCCCATTATTTAGGTAAATTATAAAGGCACTTCACTTTTTTATGAGGGCTATCCTATTTTAAACTTTGTATTATTTACAAGTTTGCCATTGAAAAAATTGATTAGGGCTATCCCACTCTTTTGTATAAAAGTCACTTTTTTTTTTTCCTATTTTTTCCCTCTTCTTCTTCCTCAACCCATCCAACAAGAAGAAGAAGAAAAAAAGGAAGAAGAAGAACAACAACAACAAAAATGTTAAACCCTAATATTGGTGGAAATCCTAATATTGTTATCCCTAATTTTTTTCTCATTTCCAATTTCGATGGCACCCAAAGGCTCCTCATAATATACGAACCCTAATATGGGAGAAAACCCCAATATTGCTGTTCAACTAGTGCAAACAAGGACTGCCCAATTTTCTGGCAGTTCTACAAACTGAATGGACTGCCAGAAAACTGGGCAGTCCTAAGTCACAGCATGTAAAACAAAGGACTGTCCATTTTTCTGGCAGTCCTTACAATATGTAGGACTGTCCAGTTTTCTGGCAGTCCTGAATACAGTAAGGACTGCTAGAAAAATGGGCAGTCCTTTGTTTCACATGTTGTGACTTAGGACTGTCCAGTTTTCTGGCAGTCCATTCAGTTTGTAGGACTGCCAGAAAATTGGACAGTCCTGATCGACGCAGAGTTTTTTCGTTCGTGCATACTTGTGTTTAATTTAAATGGATAATTTTTCACTCCGAATGTAGTTTAATTCAAATGGGCTACAGACAATTGAAATAAACAATGTAATGGATGCTTGAATTTTTTAATTTAATTTCGAGAATTTTGGAAACAAATAGAGAAAGAATTTGGGTGCCATCTATCTTCTTGAGAAGGAAATTTGGAAGAGAAAGAGGAAGAAGAAGAGAAAATTTCTAGGATGGAAGAAATTTTTAGGAAATTTCAAATTAACTTCTTGCTTGGGGATGGAGAAATGGTGGAGGAGAAGAGGAAGAAGAAGAAGAAGAGAGGAGTTAGGGTTTAGGAAGAGAGAAAAATTTTTGCAAATGAGAGAAAAAATTTGGGTTTGGGAGGATTTCACTTTGGGACAGCCCTAGATTAAAAAAATAGAATGTCCTGAGTAAAACACAAAAAAATTTGGGCTAGTCCCAATCCAGACTAGCCCTGATCAAAAACTGAAGTGCCTTTATAACTTACATTATTTAAGTATGCATGATTTCCTTTGTAAATCAGAGCACTCCATCTCGTCAGACCTTGCTGCTTGTCCTTTTCTGTAGGAGGCTGGAGATTTCTTCGTACACAAACAAGAAACAACTGGTACGCACATGAAAAGTACGGTCGTTGTCAATATAATACTTATACCATAGTCCACTTGTCCACCATTCCTCAGTGCCACCTCCCTTGGGTGCAATCATCCCAACTATATTGTACGGTTCCTCTCTCTCTCTCTCTTTCTCTCTCTCTCTTTCTGATCACTGTTGAATTGAGTCCAGCTTGTTCGATCGATTATGGATATCTTCGATGGGTCATTCTGGCTGGAGCTCGCGGCCGGGATGGTAAAGCCGGCTGCCGCCACCGTGGTGGTCCTGGTGGCGGCGTTTCTGTCCTTCTACCAGAAGCTGGGACTCGAAGGGGAGATGGCGTATGCCATAGCCAGAGCCTTCCTCCAGCTCTCCGTCATCGGCTTCGTCCTCCAGTTCATCTTCACCCACGACAACGCCGCCTGGATCCTGCTCGCCTACTTCTTCATGGTTAGTCTTTCTCCTCCACTAGCAGGGCCGGTCCAGAGGGTCGGATTGTTCTATCCGGAGCTAATTTTGATTGTCTTTTGACTTTTTATTGTAAGCCGGTCCCGGTGGTCATCCGTGATTTTGACCTTTGGTTGGATCATGCTGAGGCTGGAAGGTTTCCCTAGCAGATGAGAGATGTGCAAATTCTAAGTCTTGTCCGGCTTACCCCGGCCTGTCCATTAGTACTTTTAGTTAAGGCCCAATTCAGGATTGCTGCTCAACACAAGTTGCTTCGGAAAACAACCTCCTTTCCACCTCCTCCTGCTCAGCATATTATTTTCTTAATTCTTATGTTCCGAAATAGCAACAGTTAGATTTTTTTTTTTTTTTTTTTACCGTTACAATTAGATCAAAATCTTGTAAGATATTGAATAGTTTAAGAATGAACGGTCAAAATTTTTTTCCAAAATTTCCGAAAAGAGAGCAGAAAGAATCTTTCAAGCTTGCAAGTCTTTGATGTTGTTCTCTGTATTTTTGGTAGGTATCTGTTGCTGGATATACAGCAGGTCAACGCGCGAAGAACGTTCCTCGTGCGAAGTACATAGCCGGAGCATCCATCTTGGCAGGAACATCCGTAACCATGTTTTTGCTCGTCATTCTGAATGTTTTCCCCTTCACGCCCCGGTACATTATCCCTGTTGCCGGCATGATGGTGGGCAATGCAATGACCGTAACCGGAGTTACCATGAAAAAGCTGCGCGATGATCTCAAGATCCAAAAGAATCTGGTTTGTAGTATCGGACACTCCAATACAATTTACCAATGTTGCACCGACACGGGCACGACAAGTATGGACAGAAGTCTTAATGTATTTTGGAACATGTGTGCTGTGTCAGATACGTGTTTGTGTCCAATACGTGTCCGATACGACTATGATGGTTTTGAAATCCCGCAAAACCAAACTGTTTTAGCTTGTTTTCTCCTCGTGGCAGGTGGAGACGGCACTGGCCCTTGGTGCAACGCCACGACAAGCGACGCACCAGCAAGTGAAAAGGGCTCTGGTCATCGCGCTGTCCCCAGTAATCGACAGCGCCAAGACTGTAGGCCTCATCTCCCTTCCCGGTGCGATGACCGGGCTTATAATGGGCGGCGCCTCGCCCCTGGAAGCGATCCAGCTGCAGATAGTTGTCATGAACATGCTCATTGGGGCCTCGACCGTGAGTAGCATCCTCTCGACCTACCTATCTTGGCCTTCTTTCTTCACCAAAGCTTATCAGCTCGAACACAATGTCTTGAGTGCAGATTAAGCTTTTTTGTTCCTCGTTAAAATTTGGCAACCGCGTTTTCATTGATGTAAACCTACGTGAACTTAACTGTTAGGTGATCAAACTTTTGATGTAGATCAGTAAAATTTGCTATACATGTTTGTGGTCGAAACATTTCGCAAAGAGTAATGGCATAACACAGACAAGTTTTCAACTTCGTGACTAGTTCATTAACATTGTAGCGTCCTCATTATCATTGTCATCAAGATTTAAACTACCAATGGGTTGGCTAGAGTTCATAATAATTCGAAACAATGCAATCGTTGGTTTGACCGGAGGAAGGGAATAACAGAATCCATAGTTGAGACTATTCCTTCGAAGAATTGACGGCCAAACGAAAACCGCTACTTGTAGCTATCGCGATTTCTTTGTTCTGATAAATTAGACCTGAGAATCCAAGAAGGTTCGGGTTGAGATCCTAGTGTGAGCCTGATCCAACACCTTCTATGAGGCATATCGGCAGTATTTTCATGTCTGATGTACTGAAAAGAACCTCATTTTAGACCTTCCAGGGACCGACTACCGAGGACAATACGGAATATCTCAATCGATAATATCATCATACAAGTTATTAGCAGGTAATCTGAGCACAGGCCACAGCGCAGGTAACCTATTCAAGAGCTACAATAACATGTCACAGCATTGAACTATACATGCTAAGTGGAAAGTTTGAAGCAATTACATTTTAGAGTAATTTTATTCGTTATGGAGGATAAAGCATCATATGTATCAACAAGATGGTAACATAGGATTCAGACAACCACCAAGCACAAAGGCTCACAAACCAGCACACTGTAACTTTTAGCGATAACTTAAAAGAGTATTGCTGGTATAAGTAAGCTACAGAATGCTTCTAATCACTTCCACTTCTTGAACTTGCCACCATGCTTGAACTTTCCATGCCCGTGCTTGAACTTGCCATGCTTGAACTTTCCATGTTTCCCGTGCTTGAACTTACCATGGTGGCCATGGTGACCGAAAGCACCCATATGAGGAGCCCCGTGCGAGTAGACACCATGGGAGCCATGAGAACCATGGGACAACTGGTGTGCCCCATAAGCAGCAGCGGCTGCAGCAGCGCCTCCAGCTAGCATTACGCCCATGCCACCGTGTGATGATCCATGGCCTGCAGATATGAGGTGTGTATGAATAGGGATAACAGTATCATCCGGTTGTCTTACAAGTATTGTCTCAGATTTCATAGTGAAACATGCAATAAACAGAACGAAACCTATAGTTCCCACATCAGATAAAGATGATCTTCGAATTTCAATCATTTCAATGATAGATGTCTCAGAGAAAAGGATTAGCTAACTAGAATTTCAGAGGTAAGCCTTGATTTGCATTTCAGTACCTAAACAAATTTATCATCATTCTAGCTAATTTTGTATTCATAGGACCATTTCTTCTGGATTTTGAGATATAGGCTAGGCTGGATTCTGATGTTTCAGATGCATTAGTCTCTACACTAGTGTAACTTAACACACGCACAAACACATATTAATGATTCAGAAATAAAATGTATACATAAATATTTATTTAAATGTGGATGTATTTGTTTCAACCAACAAACCATAGCAATAGAGACAAGAGTATAAACTAAAATACTGGTTTCCATGAAAATAAATTTCCACATAGAACCATCTCAGTTTGAATATCTAGTAGCCTAGTACATCACCCGCGGACAGGAAGAGGTTTATAAAAAAATTATGATAAAAACAGAAATTCTTTTTAAGAAATATGTCCCAACTGCACAAAGGGAAGATGATGCCTTCTTTTTTAAATACTAACAATGAAGAAAAATTCATCATATTTGAAGTAGTAAACAAAACTGAACCATTTACCAGATATTGAACACTAAACACCAAGTATAATTACAATTGGAAAATAGAGTAATCAAGATTGTGATGGTGATAGAATAAATTGGAGGAGGGCCTGTGATTGCCTCAATGACAAGTGGCAATGGCGTGCACAAACTCCACCATGATCCATCTGTCATTGAGGCAGAGGTCGGCAATTAGGTAAAAGATTTTGGGACTGTTGACTGAGTTTTGCATCTCATTCTAGAATGCTTCTTAGCTAACTTATGTAGTGATATTGCTGGATTTTGAAAAGTTTTGAACTATGGGAAGTTGCGGTACAAGGATAATGAAAAAGCCAGAACTGGATTGCACTAATAAGTAAGAACACATACCGTGAGGAGCTGAGGAATGACCAGGATATCCAGCTGGTGGATATCCTTGTTGGGGAGGGTAATATCCTTGTTGGGGAGGATATCCTTGGGGTGGGTAACCTGGTTGAGGGTAGCCTTGTGGAGGGTACCCCTGCGGAGGATAGGCACCCGGTGCTGGAGGGTAGCCTTGTGGTGGGTACGCCCCATGTTGTGGTGGATATCCAGAGTGCTGTCCTGGTGGATAACCGGAAAGTCCATGTGCCATGTTCGAAAGAAATCCCTTGTCATGGGAGTCAGACCCATCATGCTTGTCCTTTCCACCTCCCATCCTTTGCTCACTAGAGCGGCTTCCTGCACCGACAAAACTAAAGAAAAAAAAAGGTTTCATACAATTTCCAATTGCTCTACAATGTAAATTGCAAAAGCAACAACTGACAACTACTACAGGAAAAACAAGAAAAATACTCGATACTATAATAAATCCTTCAAGGGTAGACAACTTTTAACAATTAAAATCAACAACTTATCAGATTGTTTCTCTGAAAAAGCAAGCACTTTTGGATGATGTTTGGCGGTGTAAGACGGCCAATATCCTAAAATATTCCTGGACTGTCGGTCTTCCGCAAAAGATCTGAATTCGCGTGCATTTGGTGGTCAAGGATATGTCGATGATGATAAAAGTCTGAGAAAGATCTTCGAGAACTCGGTCGGTTTCATTGCCACTTATTTGCTCCTGAGGTGTCTCCTTTCATGAATAATCTGGGATATTCTGGCCAACAGAAGAGGTCCAAGTGGATCATGTAGTCTATGTAGAGCAACATTCTTAGGTCTTCTTCCATGGTTATTCCTAATTTTGGGTTTCTATCCTATGTGTTAAGAAGGTTTCTATGTCTAAGTGGCATTCTTTTTTATAGAAACCCAGCTATAAAAAATGTCTGAAATGTTTGAACTTTGATCTATGTATTTATTCCTATCCTGTGGTTGTTTTCTGTATTTATTCCTATCATATGGTTGTTCTCTGTATTTATTCCTGTCCTACATGATATTAAACAAAAGATAAGGACCTGCATGACACTAAAAAATAAGGACATGCATTGACATTAAAAAAAAAGGATTTTAAACAAAACTAAGGATAAGAGCATCTCCAACCCTATTGTGAGTTTGGAAAAAATGGTTGCAACATAGGAATGACAAGCATTTTTTTTTCAAAAGTACTTCTCCAATGCAAATGTGAAATAAATTGTGAAGTTGACATGGCAAGGACATGGCAAGGAGAATGTGAAGTTGGTTGTCTAGATCTAGACAATGCACTTCACAATGACTTTATGTCCACATCATCAATTATGAATAAAAATATATATATAAAAAAGAAGAAGTGAAAAAGTTGTCTTGGAAGTTGAAAAAAAATTAATTTTATTGTCTTCTCAAACTTTTGCATTGGAGAACATATTTTTATCTCATTGTCTCGTGTGAATGTCATCTTGCCACATAGGAAAGACATTGTCTTATGTCTCATGCCACATAGGATTCACAACACAAAACAAGACAATAGGGTTGGAGATGCTCTAACTCTAAGAGCATCATTAGTAAGGCCCATCCCATTTTCTAGATTCTAGATTTAGAATGTAGGAGCTCATTTTGTAGAATAATAAGTCTCAATCCTAGTCCCAATTTCTACAATTTCGGTCCCAACCCATCCATGGGTGCTAAGGGTTGGGCCTCCCAATTTCTAGATTCTAGATTGTAGAAACTCGTTTTGTAGAATAGTAAGTTCCAATTTGGAGCCCAACTTTCTAGATTCTAAACTTTATATTATTTTTTTCCTACATTAATTTTTGATCACACAATTTTTGGGACCGGAGCTCACTTTATCATTTTCTACTATTCTCATACAAATCCAACCCATTCTACATTTACCTTTATTTTAAAATTTTGGGCTCCAAATTGCATTGGAGAGTCCCAACTACTAATGATGCTCTAAGTAACTATTTATGTGGGACCCATTTTCATATGACAGAGAGAGAAAATTCTATCGACTATCAAGACATCACATGTAAAGCCCCTCATAGAGCCCCTTTATTTTTAATATTTTCCACCTAGTATAGACGTTATTTTAATATTTTTCACCTAGTATAGAGTCTTAGAAACATCCATTTGAGACTTTTTTAAAACTATGGAAATGCTCTAGTATAGTGTTTAAAAAAGAAGAAGGAATAACCCTCCTTTATAAGCTTATGGAGAAAAGAAAGTACCTAGAGAGAGAAATAACTGGAATCGCCATGGAAAATTAGAAGCAGAGATGTCTTTCACAAAGAAAATTAATTCTATGGTTGAAGCTAAAAGTCAAATTAATTCTGAAAGGGAATAAATATGGGGAATAAAAAGAATAAACAAATTTAAGATTACTAGTGCCGCCAAGGTCTATGACTCTATAACCCCAGAATTGACCAAAAATAAAATGCCTTCTCTGTTCTACTGTAAAAAGAACAGAAAATTGCATAGGAATCATTGAAGTTCTTTGTAAGTTCTTTTTAATTGTGTAAAAGACACAAACTTTGAAAATTTTGTATACACAGCTCCAATACGCCCTTTCTAAGGGCATACGTTTGTTTTTGATGATTTACGCCCTTCTCTAGGGCGTAAATTTACCTTAAACCCACTTGCATTGCTTATGAATGGCTTAGACGGACTAATAAGCTGGGCCAATTATTTTAATTAGTCATTAGGAATTACGCACTTTCAAAAGGCGTAAATTGAATTTACACCCAGGCGTATATTATTGATGAGTGGTTGTGTTATTATAATATCAGTCATAAGAAAATGCATTATAGTGGTTAACGTTTAATGTGGGTGATCTGGGCTCGTAGTGGTTGGGATGCAAGGACAGTAAGCAAGTAAGATAAGGAAGGATGACTTCGGGATTGGACCATCTGTACATTTTCTTGTTGAGAGTTGTTTATCGTAGACAAGGACAAATGTGTTGGTGCACATGAGTGGCCTTCCTTGCTGCAGTGGTTGGTACGTCTCTCTTCTGTACTAGAGCATCATTAGTAGTTGGGACTCTCAAATGTAATTTAGGACCAAATTTTTTTTTAAGAAAAAGGTAAATGTAAAATGGGTTGAATTTGTATGAGAATAGTAGGAAATAATAAAGTGAGCTCCGGTCCTAAAGATTGTGTGGTCAAAAATTGATGTAGGAAAAAAAATAATATAAAGTCTGGAATCTAGAAAGTTGGGCTCCAAATTGGGGGTTACTATTCTACAAAACGAGTTCCTACAATATTAGAATCTAGAATTTGGGAGGCTCAACCCTTGGGCCTCGTTTGGTTCACGGAATGGAAGGGAAAGGAAATCAATTCCTTGTCATTTCCTTTCCTTTGAAAAATTTTATTTCCCATTGATTTTCCTTTCCGATGTTTGGAAATGCCAAAAAAATGTGGAAAAGAAAGTGATTACTTCAATGTGGGAAAGTGATTCCTTGCTTGGATTGATGGAATCACTTTCCCCCCTAATTTTCCTTCCATTGGGAATTACTTTCCTTTCCTCCTTAATTCCTTTGGCACCCAAACATAGGAAAGTAATCACTTTCCTTTCCCAACCCGAAGATTCCGCGAACCAAACGAGGCCTTAGCACCTATGGATGGAATGTGACCGAAATTGTAGAGATTGGGACTAGGGATGAGACTAACTATTCTACAAAATGAGCTCCTACATTCTAAATCTAGAAAATGGGATGGACCTTACTAATGATGCTCTTAGCAATACTTAAAAGCTGTAGAATATCACTCCAGCATCTTGATTCGGTGTCATGAACTGTGTCAAACTTATTTATCAACTTTGAATCCAATTTACGCCTTTTGAAAGGACGTAATTCGTAATCGACTAATTAAAATAATTGGTCCGCCTAAGCTTTTTTAATTAATCTGTCTAAGCCATTCATAAGAAATGCATTGGGTTTAAGGTGAATTTACGCCCTTGGGAAGAGCGTAAATCATCAAAAACAAACTTACGCTCTTGGGAATGACGTATTGGGGCTGTGGATACAAAATTTCCAAAGTTTGTGTTTTTATGCAATTAAAAAGAACTTCAATGCTTCTTATGCAATTTTCTGTAAAAAAAAAAAAAAAAATCCTTAATAGTTTTGAACTCCTAATGAATTGATAATGGTCGATTCCTAAAAGTAACTTACGGAACCAGAGCTGAATCTTGTCTCTAAAAATCATGAGAGCATACCCAACAATCAACCTCTAGTCTAAAAATCTTGAAATTTTCCGAGAACAAAAACACCACCAAACACTTTTTTTTCCTTCTGCATTCTGATTTTTTTTTTTCCAGAAATTTTGTACAAAGACTTATAAAAAAGACGAGAGATGTATTTTGTTTACATTTTTTACGAATTCGGTTTAGGTGTCCCATTTCATTGTTCTAATAATGAAGTTTAAATATATTCAAGATTTGATTTCATTTAATAATAATAAGAATAATTTAATTAATTAATTAATTAGATCATAATAGATGATTAGCATGTAGTCACCGCCCCCATTTCCCAACACAGTATGATCGGTGCCGCCACCTGTCACCGTCCCCGTAATATTTTGGAGAGTGTGCCGTGTCCGATACGTGTCCAATACGTCACGGACATGGCGATCTGGTTAGACACCCCAACAAGAAAAAATCGGAGATAATTCAAGACAACATCTACATCCATAAACAAAACCTAAAAAAAAGAAGAAGATTTTTTGTCTAAAGTTTAATTAATCACGCACAAATAATTGCAATAGGAAAAGGAACTCTCACCTATTGATCGATCCGAAGAGCGTCGTTGGAAGCAATCGAGCCCAGAAAGAGAGGGAGGGAGGAGCAGACTTTATAAGAAAAAATTCTGGGATTCTATAGGGACGTCAACTTATGACCAGGTTTTGTGACTCTTCTGTGGGGTTTATTTTCGGGTGTGGTTTTCGTTTCTTTTTTCTTTTTTAGTTCTTTTTGGCGTTGTTTTAGAATTTAGAAGGGTTGGAACGCGTGGACGACGCGGTCCAAATATGACGTGCGAATAAATGCAGTCCCACTCAACATGTCAGTTTATGATTATCAATATGTATGTAGCTTAATCTCTAAGCAGACCGATCCGTTTTCTATTCGGTTACGTGTACTGATTCGCTACTTGTGGTGTTGCGTGTTTGGAGCATTATTTGAGATCCGATCAATGCATTGAGAATCCAACCTACATTTTCTCTTCCTTATCTTTTCCCACTAATTTTCAAAAAAAAGACGTATGGTTGGAACAGTACGCTTTTCTTCCCATTAATTTTCCTAAAAAACGTATGGTTGGAACAGTACCCATTTTTTCCCATTAATTTTCAAAAAATACGTATTGCACTGCAGGCCCCCTCCTGTTGCTTTGCAGCTCCCCTCCTACTCTACCATAGCCTCCCCCTTCTCCTCCGTCCGCCGGCCTCTCCGGCCCCTTCTGTCGGCCCGCACGCGTACTAAACGAGTACTACACATGAGCCATATAGCATGATTGATTATTTTTTCTTTCTATAATCTGGGTTCGACCCGTCCGTGGATACTCTACTTCTCTTCCGTTGCATGAGACACAAGACAGTGCCTTCATGAGTGACAAAATTATATTTACAAAATATAATGAACTAGAAAAATTTTCTCCAATACAAAAGTATTAAAAAGATAATAAATACTTTTTTCAACTTCCAAAACAACATCTCTTCTTTCTTTTTTTTTATAAATATTTTTATTCATGATTGATAATACAGAGGTAAAGTAATTGTTAGGTACATTGTCTAATGTATATATAGAATCAACTTCACAATGTATGCTATGCTATGGCAAATCACATTCATAATTTATTTAATATTTGCATTGGAAAAAAAAATTTGGTAATTTTTTTTTTCAAACTCAAGGAGATGCTCCCGGTCCGATGGTTAGTGTCTTTCACTAGTGATGGTAATTTCCTCGAACCCGAGAAAGATAATGGAAATATTACTAGACTTGGATTCGTAATGTAATCGTAATCTTAATATAATCAAATAAAAAATATAAATTTTTTAACTTGATTATATTGCGATTGCAATTATATTATAATGTACCAAGTTTCTTCTTTTTCTTTTTTAAGTGACTGCCACAGTTCCTGTCCCCCCAAACTTTTTTCACTTTTAACATCCAGACTTTTTTTTGAGTTATTTATATTTAACTCCCCCTCCCCCACCAATTGCTAATCATATTTCTAATTCTCCCTCAAATTTATTTTAATTAGTGTAACCCCCCCGGTCACGACCTGCACCCGGATATACGGGTACGAATACGTGGGCCACGTCCAGCCTACGCCGCAGTATCGGCGGTAGAGCGCTGTCAAGTACCCTAAACTAACTACAACATCTAAAGATCCATAACTAGAAATGTACTCATGTCACATCACGAAAACTAAGGAAGATAAGATAAGAAATAATAACAATATCACTAGAACAACTAGAATCTACAAGGATCATAAGGCAGAAAAATAAAGAAGAAAAACAAGACTAACTAAGAATAACAACCAGACAACTCACATAGAAGAATAGTGAGATCCACCTCAGCTAGCAACATCATGAAGTCCAATACTGAGGGCACAACTACTCCTAAAATTTTGTCAACATATCCAGTCAGAATGGAACGAGCACAAATCTCAAATAACAGTTCTAGTTAGACGATATTGAAAATGTAGCAGTAAATAGAGCGAATATACAAGAAATTATGAAATGTACATGTGAGTATCATGACAAGGTAAGCTGTAAATCTAGAGCTAGAACAAGACAAGTAAAAATGATCATGGCATGTACAAGAATCAAGAATCATCTATTTAGGTGTGTGAGTACTAGCTACAATATGTGGCCGGCTTGGAAACTTGCACAATAGTAACAGGCGTGGCTAACCATACGTGGGGTGTATGATCAACACTCACAATCAATAGGTGCACAATGGGTGCACAATAGGCTTTGACCACACATCTACACTAATACTCCCTGTCCCCCGACTAGTATAGTGGATCCAACCATGACACATCATGACACACGATTCTCCGAGAGGGTAGCTAGCCTTCGCAGGAATCGTGTCTATACAATGCACAAGGAACAAGAAAAACTTGTACAAGATATACCAAGGAAAGCGAGGAATAACATCTCATGACTAGATCCAGAGAAATACCAATCCGTGTGAACTATGTGTCAAGAGAATAATGATATCTACACTAAATATAAGAAACATAAACGATATCATAAAACAGAAATATTATCAGAGAATGTACTCGCCTGAGATCTGGTGGAATATGTCAACTGGTCCAAGAACAGTGCCTCGAGGACCTATAGGTGGAATACTGTATCAATATAAGGGTTTGGAAGTAAAATCAAGTCATGCTAAGTCAACTAGGTCACAAAAAGTCAAACAAAGTCAAACTAGGTCAAGGCAAGTCAAACTAGGTTAATCTAAGTTAAGGGTTGACTTACAGTTGACTTTGGTCAACTGGTCAACCTTAGGTCAACTCTAGGTCAAACTTGACTAACGTTGACTAACAGTTGAATTTGGGTCGACTGGTCAACTTCGGTCAAGTTCTAGATATTTCTAGGCCAAGTGTTGACTGATAGTTGACTTTTGGTCAAAGCAGTCAAACTTGGTCAACCGAGGTCAAAACTAGTCTCACCTAGGTCAAATGTTGACTCTACTTCGACGTTCAGTCAAAGTAGTCAACCAAGGCCAACAGGGTAAAAGCTAGTCTCTATAAACATCTACAAGGTCAACATATCAATTTTAGTGATTGTGAAATCACTGGAATCGATGGATCTCAAAATACCACAAAAGAAAAAAATTATAATAATAGGGTAAAAACCTACAGATGTTGTCGAATGGTGAGACAACTGTCACGCCCCGCTCCCAGAATACGACGAGCCGGGTACGTAACAGCATCCCCAGGCTACGCGACATACGAATACTCTAGTATCCATATTCGCGATTGTCGCCCGTAAGGTTCTAGGATAGGTTCATTTCAGGTCATCCTTGCAAAAATAAAATTAATATTATTCAAAGGACATTCTGAAAACTATAAATTTGAGATGGATTATTCTACCCAATACAACTATTAACCCAATACAATCATATGTTTATATACCTGAACTGATGATGAGAAGATCTGTTTTCAATATAATTCCCTCCAATCGTCCCATCTCGTTCTTGTTCTCCAGCTTCTCTCCAATGTACAATAGTAGCTCCTTGGTCTACAAATCTAGTGAACAATACTAGGTCGTCAAACGACATGCAAGCCCTCAGTCAAGGACGAGAAAATAAAATAAATAAATTGAGAATCTCTGAGATGATCGGGTTCTCGGAATTCCAAAGTAAAGAAATTAAGAAATTAATTCAGAGGGATTATTACGTTAACTTAAAATATGATTGTGACTAGATTCTATTCTCGTGAATTCCTCGACGTTCGTTCTACGACCAAATCCTAGTAATTCACAATTAGCGACTACCACCACAGTCACAACAACCTAAATTCACTACCACAATTATAGTCAAATTTTCCTATATAATGATGCAGTTTAGAGAACACATGTGGATCACGATCACCCTCTATTTTCCCGACAATAATCCCATTTACCTGGGACCAGGTGGTGTCTGTATTGGGTACGGCGCCTTAGATTCTTACCCCTCCACATCTTGTGGAAAACTTGTATGCATTAACTTTTAAATTCCGTTTTATTTTCGGAATTTACTGGACTGTTCTCTGTTAGTGAGCTAGGCCTCACCCCCCGACATCGCAAGGCCTTACAGATGCGGGACTACTGATCAGCTTTTACTGGTGTAATTATATTGCAGGGATTTCGATGGTTGTGATCCAGTTGTTCTCTCCCACCCTATGATGCAACTACAAACACATACAATAGTCTATTAACTCCTAGGTCAAATATCTGGTTCCAACTTGATTACCATCTCGTATGTCAAAGATAATACGCCATATGGTAATCTCTTGTTGGTAGAAGATTATCCAACTTATTACCATCTCGTGTGTCGAAACAACACGCCATATGGTAGTAATTGTTGGCAAGGAACTGTTCTTTCAACTTACCTTACCATCTCGTGTGTCAAGGACAACACGCCATATGATAAAGTTCTAGTTGACTAGAAACTGGATATAACTGATTATTCAATTAGGTTTTCCTAATTCTGAAACTTTCTAAATTTGACCAACTCTCGAAATTATTGAAAATTTCGGCAGAGTCTCCTTTGTATTTATTTACTTCGGAATTTTACAATAGATAAAAATATATAATAATCGGGTACGCCGACCCCTTCGGTGGAGCAACTCTCTACACCGGACCACGCAATTAATATCCGGGTACGCCGACCCCTTCGGTGGAGCAACTCTCAACACCGGTAACACGCAATATATAAATTCCGGGTACGCCGACCCCTTCGGTGGAGCAACTCTCAACACCGGAATCACACGCAGTTATACATATATATAAACAGGTACTAAACTAGAAATTTCTTACCAATGTGCGACATTACCTTAGCAATTAGCAATTCTAGCAATTAGTATTGGTCCAGAGTTACTACACAAGTTCATCAAACCCAAAGCAAGTCAGATATCACAATTTTACACAAAACACTAAATGATATAACCATACAAGAGGAAGTGCATTTAATATATCGTATATATATCAAATATCTTGTTCTTAGGCTAGTGATTATCTATATATAATAAATTTTCCTTAATTAAGGACATACACTTCCAAACTTAGCGATACTTGCTATAGAACATATTCCGACAATTTACGAATTTTAGAAACTTAAGGATACTATTTTAAATCCATTTATTTATGCACTCTAAAATTAGAGTTACTATTTAGCGTATATATATGTTAGAATCTCACAAAAGACTAGTTTAAACTTTTCCAGAATAATAATTCGGATCTAATGTGCAAAACATTATTCTATTATGTGTATATTCGAGGAATGCATCCTATTTCTTTTTGCAAATTTGAATATAAAATAGTCTAAACTTAAATAAATGCTGAATTCTAAGTTCTAATTGGTTCCTATCACTCTATTTAATCAATCTTAACCCGATACGGTCTCGAAAACCTAAAATATGAATCATAGCCCTTTGAACCATGGTTTCTCATTCTTAAATGTTAACTTAGTATATACTAGTGCTGGAATTTAGATTAATTACCAAGATTATTACCCTTAGTCGATATGGTAATATTTTTATTTTATTTGATGAATCATAAATCTTAAGCCAAAATTTGCTAAAATATCCATTTGGACTGATGCACTTAAGCCTACCTATAGTATGAGTACTTAACCAATTTGTGTTATATTTCCATTTTGTAAAATTATCATAGAAAGCATTCTAAATCATGTCGATGCTGAATTTAAAAATAAACTGCCAAAATACTCTACTTTTGGACCGATACACCTAAGAAGCTCTATACCATTGATATCTAACTTATTGTACTAAGTATTCCTTACCCAAAGTTGACATACATGCTTTTCTATACCATACACATGCTGAATTTTTTGTTTAGATAGGTCTCAATCATCCAAACATCCCACTTGACCGATACGCCTTTAAAATTATTAATCTAAAGACGCACTTACTTAGATGCTAGGTTTTATTAATCTAATACCTTCTATGAAACCTTTTAGAGCTAATTTTATACTGAACTTAAATTAATTTAAACATTTTGAACTGTAACAACCCAATTTCAGACCATTATGGTCAATTCCGAGTAGTTGGAAATTCCCCTAATAAATTCATTATGTTTCCTTCCTTAGAATTTCTAGAACTTTACATTTCTAGAGTGGTTTATTAAGTGAGGATTCTGAATTTTGGTTAGAGACCCATATTGGAGACCGAAACAACCTTACATAGTATTTTCACATATCCAACTCTATACCTTAAATCCATATAGGACACAAGTTCGGATATATATATAATTCCTATGTTTCAAAATAAAGTGTAAATATGTCATATATTTATTTAAATCAATTTCCGTTTATAATCGTATTCTATACCACTTCACTATTCCTATGATATCGAATCGTGTAGGACTTACTCGTATAAAATTATTTTTCATATACATATATACTCATAGCCATGAATGATAAATATTACATATTTTAATTCAACTCAATACACAGACTCGACACAAAGGAGTATCATTGTGTCCAATCTATGTCCTGGTATCATGTCGGTGCATCCGAAATACTACCAATAATATATGTCTGTAGTTATTTTCAAATACAACCATTTCAACGTATCCGAATCACGACCGATTTGCGTGTCCAGACTATCTTTCCTAATAGACCGTATCCACGTGTCCGTATCACTACTAATACACGTGTCCGAGTCATATCTTCAAGACATATATATGTATTCCAGATTTGTACATACAAAGGAATTAAATCCAAACAAAACATGGCAATAGTCAAAATGGAATCAAGTAAAAGGGATGGTAGAGGGCTTGCCTTGGAACTATTAGGGATTTGAATTTGGGGAATAGGGTTTGAGACTTATCCAATCTCTTCTTCCTTCTTCTTCATCTTCCAATTTCTTCTTCTTCATCATCATCTTCTTCTTCATCTTCCTTCTCTCTTCATTATTTCTTTTTTTTTTAAAGAGGAGGGTTTGGGTTTTTGGTGATGGGGATGAAGGTGATGATGGTGGTGATGTTGGAGGTGGTGATGGAGGCGGCCAGGAGGGGGCCCGCCGGCGTTGAGGGGGCCGGTCGGCCGGCCCGCCGGAGGTGGCAGCCGCTGCAAGCGGCTGGAGGGCGCGGGTCCGGGTCCCGGAAGAGACCGAGAGAGGAGAGATGAACAAGAAAATGAAAAGGGAGAGAGAGATGGAGAGAGTAAAGGAGAGTTGAGAGAGGGAGTGAGAGAGGGAGAGGGGTTCGGTTGAGAGGGAGAGGGAGAATGGAGGGACCGAGAGAGTGAGGAAGAGAGTGCCGAGAGAGAGTGAGAGTGAGCCGAGAGAGAGAGAGAGATAGAGAGAATCTGAGAGAGAGAGAAAGAGGGTGCGGGAGAGAGGCTGAGAGCCCTCTCTCTCCTCTCTATATATGTATTTATTAATTCCTTTTCCTTTCTTTTTCTTTTTCTTTTTCTCTTTTTTTTCCCCCAATAAATCCATGCATGTAGACATGTGTCCCCAAGTGAAATTATCATTTTGCCCATGCTTCATGCATGAGGACATGTGTATAGATTAGGTGTCATGGTTAATTTGTAATTTGCAAATATTTACAAGGACTTATGTATAAAAAATTTATTTTAGAAAAAGAAGTGGGTTTAATTGAAAATGATATAAATTTAATGATAAATAATTATAATTTTTTTTAATGAATATAATATAGAGAAGAAAACAATAAAAGTATTATTTTATTAGGTGGCTATTACACTCTACCCACCTTACAAAAATTTCGTCCTCGAAATTTAAATTTCTGAAGGTAAATTTTTCAAAAAGATTTATAGGTTTCACGCAACAAGATATGCTACCCACCTTACAGAGATTGAAGTAATAATTTATTAAACTATTAAATGAAATATCTTGTAACTTATTTTTCAAAAGCTTCAAGAAAATAGAGACAAATCAAAGATACTAGAAATCATCAATGTTCTTGAAATTCCATAGAATCAGTCAAATACCGTAACCATGTAGGTTCTACAAAAATCAAAGTCATATTCCTCATTTCTCGTTTTCTGACGTGATAAGTAATCTTGTGCCACGCCAATTCGTACATGGCTGCAATCAAGATACCGTTTCACTATCAGGACTCATGGCTGCAGCTTTTTGCTACCACGCCATCGATATCCATAGAATGATTAGGAATTATGATTGTGAAGTAGTTTTAAAGGTCATGATATTCTTAGTAATTCAAAATATTTTTAAAAGCAATACTTAATTTTTCAAGTTTTCTAGATATCACTAGCGTTACTTTATCATGATATTAAAACTAATAGATAATATTATAATATAAGATAAACTCATATATCTATATTATAAAAAGTACAATTACGTTTTCCAAATTCCAAATCAAGGTAAAATGAAATCAAAATTCGAATATCAAGTTCAAAAATTCATTATGAAAAAATCATGTCTTGATCCCCGAAAATTTATTAAATTACTGAATCATGTTTCGAGAATATGTGCCTCGCCAATTTGGATGGCCAGTCCGAATGGCTGCAACAACTTCTCTTCCATGATTCAATTGATTGATTACAGTTTTCACTGCCTCATCGAATCAGTTGAAGGGTTTTCAGGTTCTTGACACAAATAAATAAATATTTATTCACAGAAAATTCAATTGCAGAAAGTCCAATAAAAATATTGTTTTTAGAAAAAATCCAATGAACAATTAATAAGAAATGTAAGATTGGGTATTTAGATGGAAAACGATTCCCAAAAATCAAGAATACTACTAGAACAAAATTAGATTTAAAAGAGAAGATACAATTCTAGATTCTAAGCGACAAACCTTAGATGGAACAAGAAAATTGAGAAATTTTGAGAAAGTTGGGGATTTGTGAGGATAAATATATGAAATTTGATAAGGAAGGGGGATGAGTCAAGATTTTGGAATGGATAAGATCAAGATATTGAGGAGTCGAACTACATTTTAGAAGCTATATACAATACTATATATAATATATATTATGCCTATACCTCAAGCAAGATACTACTAGTACTAAATTACCAATAGTTCTTCTAAGCTATATTTGTATATATATATAATCCCACAAAGCTACACTCATCCTAAATAAAGCCTTAGATCATTATTGGTCTATTGGCTAACTAGTCCTTATTTCCTTTACTAATTCTAACTATATATAGTCTTAGATAAATCTGATCTCCAGACTACCAAGTACAAGATCCTTAAGAAACTTTCTGTAATCCTTCACCGGCTACTCTAGTAAGAATACTCGTATAATTCTCTCTGAATTACTTGACATATATATATAACAGGTTATGTCTATCCTTATACTACCCTTGATTTCCTGAAAATCATGTATTCCTTAATGACATTATTAGGTTAGGATTCTTAACTATATGGAATCTCTACAAGAAATCCATTAGGCAAGGATCTATATGGAAATCGGAATGAAAAATAGTCTATGGATAAATAGACTTCTTCTAAGAGTATATCTTAGGGTATATAGCTCAACCTATATATGTTTTCTTGCAATCTAGACCTACATCCTATCCTAGGTTTTCCAATTTTTCATGACCTGCATCCTATCATAGGTTCTCTATTTTTCGTGACCTGCATCCTATCCTAGGTTTCCTTTTTTTTTTTTTTGCAGACCTGCATCCTATCCTAGATTTTCCATTCTTCGCAGACCTGCATGGGCCACCACTAAAAGACGTGTCACGCCCCGCTCCCAGAATACGACGAGCCGGGTACGTAACAGCATCCCCAGGCTACGCGACATACGAATACTCTAGTATCCATATTCGCGATTGTCGCCCGTAAGGTTCTAGGATAGGTTCATTTCAGGTCATCCTTGCAAAAATAAAATTAATATTATTCAAAGGACATTCTGAAAACTATAAATTTGAGATGGATTATTCTACCCAATACAACTATTAACCCAATACAATCATATGTTTATATACCTGAACTGATGATGAGAAGATCTGTTTTCAATATAATTCCCTCCAATCGTCCCATCTCGTTCTTGTTCTCCAGCTTCTCTCCAATGTACAATAGTAGCTCCTTGGTCTACAAATCTAGTGAACAATACTAGGTCGTCAAACGACATGCAAGCCCTCAGTCAAGGACGAGAAAATAAAATAAATAAATTGAGAATCTCTGAGATGATCGGGTTCTCGGAATTCCAAAGTAAAGAAATTAAGAAATTAATTCAGAGGGATTATTACGTTAACTTAAAATATGATTGTGACTAGATTCTATTCTCGTGAATTCCTCGGCGTTCGTTCTACGACCAAATCCTAGTAATTCACAATTAGCGACTACCACCACAGTCACAACAACCTAAATTCACTACCACAACCATAGTCAAATTTTCCTATATAATAATGCAGTTTAGAGAACACATGTGGATCACGATCACCCTCTATTTTCCCGACAATAATCCCATTTACCCGGGACCAGGTGGTGTCTGTATTGGGTACGGCGCCTTAGATTCCGACCCCTCCACATCTTGTGGAAAACTTGTATGCATTAACTTTTAAATTCCGTTTTATTTTCGGAATTTACTGGACTGTTCTCTGTTGGTGAGCTAGGCCTCACCCCCCGACATCGCAAGGCCTCACAGATGCGGGACTACTGATCAGCTTTTACTGGTGTAATTATATTGCAGGGATTTCGATGGTTGTAATCCAGTTGTTCTCTCCCACCCTATGATGCAACTACAAACACATACAATAGTCTATTAACTCCTAGGTCAAATATCTGGTTCCAACTTGATTACCATCTCGTATGTCAAAGACAATACGCCATATGGTAATCTCTTGTTGGTAGGAGATTATCCAACTTATTACCATCTCGTGTGTCGAAACAACACGCCATATGGTAGTAATTGTTGGCAAGGAACTGTTCTTTCAACTTACCTTACCATCTCGTGTGTCAAGGACAACACGCCATATGATAAAGTTCTAGTTGACTAGAAACTGGATATAACTGATTATTCAATTAGGTTTTCCTAATTCTGAAACTTTCTAAATTTGACCAACTCTCGAAATTATTGAAAATTTCGGCAGAGTCTCCTTTGTATTTATTTACTTCGGAATTTTACAATAGATAAAAATATATAATAATCGGGTACGCCAACCCCTTCGGTGGAGCAACTCTCTACACCGGACCACGCAATTAATATCCGGGTACGCCGACCCCTTCGGTGGAGCAACTCTCAACACCGGTAACACGCAATATATAAATTCCGGGTACGCCGACCCCTTCGGTGGAGCAACTCTCAACACCGAAATCACACGCAGTTATACATATATATAAACAGGTACTAAACTAGAAATTTCTTACCAATGTGCGACATTACCTTAGCAATTAGCAATTCTAGCAATTAGTATTGGTCCAGAGTTACTACACAAGTTCATCAAACCCAAAGCAAGTCAGATATCACAATTTTACACAAAATACTAAATGATATAACCATACAAGAGGAAGTGCATTTAATATATCGTATATATATCAAATATCTTGTTCTTAGGCTAGTGATTATCTATATATAATAAATTTTCCTTAATTAAGGACATACACTTCCAAACTTAGCGATACTTGCTATAGAACATATTCCGACAATTTACGAATTTTAGAAACTTAAGGATACTATTTTAAATCCATTTATTTATGCACTCTAAAATTAGAGTTACTATTTAGCGTATATATATGTTAGAATCTCACAAAAGACTAGTTTAAACTTTTCCAGAATAATAATTCGGATCTAATGTTCAAAACATTATTCTATTATGTGTATATTCGAGGAATGCATCCTATTTCTTTTTGCAAATTTGAATATAAAACAGTCTAAACTTAAATAAATGCTGAATTCTAAGTTCTAATTGGTTCCTATCACTCTATTTAATCAATCTTAACCCGATACGGTCTCGAAAACCTAAAATATGAATCATAGCCCTTTGAACCATGGTTTCTCATTCTTAAATGTTAACTTAGTATATACTAGTGCTGGAATTTAGATTAATTACCAAGATTATTACCCTTAGTCGATATGGTAATATTTTTATTTTATTTGATGAATCATAAATCTTAAGCCAAAATTTGCTAAAATATCCATTTGGACTGATGCACTTAAGCCTACCTATAGTATGAGTACTTAACCAATTTGTGTTATATTTCCATTTTGTAAAATTATCATAGAAAGCATTCTAAATCATGTCGATGCTGAATTTAAAAATAAACTGCCAAAATACTCTACTTTTGGACCGATACACCTAAGAAGCTCTATACCATTGATATCTAACTTATTGTACTAAGTATTCCTTACCCAAAGTTGACATACATGCTTTTCTATACCATACACATGCTGAATTTTTTGTTTAGATAGGTCTCAATCATCCAAACATCCCACTTGACCGATACGCCTTTAAAATTATTAATCTAAAGACGCACTAACTTAGATGCTAGGTTTTATTAATCTAATACCTTCTATGAAACCTTTTAGAGCTAATTTTATACTGAACTTAAATTAATTTAAACATTTTGAACCGTAACAACCCAATTTCAGACCATTATGGTCAATTCCGAGTAGTTGGAAATTCCCCTAATAAATTCATTATGTTTCCTTCCTTAGAATTTCTAGAACTTTACATTTCTAGAGTGGTTTATTAAGTGAGGATTCTGAATTTTGGTTAGAGACCCATATTGGAGACCGAAACAACCTTACATAGTATTTTCACATATCCAACTCTATACCTTAAATCCATATAGGACACAAGTTCGGATATATATATAATTCCTATGTTTCAAAATAAAGTGTAAATATGTCATATATTTATTTAAATCAATTTCCGTTTATAATCGTATTCTATACCACTTCACTATTCCTATGATATCGAATCGTGTAGGACTTACTCGTATAAAATTATTTTTCATATACATATATACTCATAGCCATGAATGATAAATATTACATATTTTAATTCAACTCAATACACAGACTCGACACAAAGGAGTATCATTGTGTCCAATCTATGTCCTGGTATCATGTCGGTGCATCCGAAATACTACCAATAATATATGTCTGTAGTTATTTTCAAATACAACCATTTCAACGTATCCGAATCACGACCGATTTGCGTGTCCAGACTATCTTTCCTAATAGACCGTATCCATGTGTCCGTATCACTACTAATACACGTGTCCGAGTCATATCTTCAAGACATATATATGTATTCCAGATTTGTACATACAAAGGAATTAAATCCAAACAAAACATGGCAATAGTCAAAATGGAATCAAGTAAAAGAGATGGGAGAGGGCTTGCCTTGGAACTATTAGGGATTTGAATTTGGGGAATAGGGTTTGAGACTTATCCAATCTCTTCTTCCTTCTTCTTCATCTTCCAATTTCTTCTTCTTCATCATCATCTTCTTCTTCATCTTCCTTCTCTCTTCATTATTTCTTTTTTTTTAAAGAGGAGGGTTTGGGTTTTTGGTGATGGGGATGAAGGTGATGATGGTGGTGATGTTGGAGGTGGTGATGGAGGCGGCCAGGAGGGGGCCCGCCGACGTTGAGGGGGACGATCGGCCGGCCCGCCGGAGGTGGCAGCCGCTGCAAGCGGCTGGAGGGCGCGGGTCCGGGTCCCGGAAGAGACCGAGAGAGGAGAGATGAACAAGAAAATGAAAAGGGAGAGAGAGATGGAGAGAGTAAAGGAGAGTTGAGAGAGGGAGTGAGAGAGGGAGAGGGGTTCGGTTGAGAGGGAGAGGGAGAATGGAGGGACCGAGAGAGTGAGGAAGAGAGTGCCGAGAGAGAGTGATAGTGAGCCGAGAGAGAGAGAGAGAGATAGAGAGAATCTGAGAGAGAGAGAAAGAGGGTGCGGGAGAGAGGCTGAGAGCCCTCTCTCTCCTCTCTATATATGTATTTATTAATTCCTTTTCCTTTCTTTTTCTTTTTCTTTTTCTCTTTTTTTCCCCCAATAAATCCATGCATGTAGACATGTGTCCCCAAGTGAAATTATCATTTTGCCCATGCTTCATGCATGAGGACATGTGTATAGATTAGGTGTCATGGTTAATTTGTAATTTGCAAATATTTACAAGGACTTATGTATAAAAAATTTATTTTAGAAAAAGAAGTGGGTTTAATTGAAAATGATATAAATTTAATGATAAATAATTATAAATTTTTTTTAACGAATATAATATAGAGAAGAAAACAATAAAAGTATTATTTTATTAGGTGGCTATTACAACAACCATTACCAACGTGTCCAGAATGGTCAAATCAGCTAGAATAGCTTGCCCATAAGTCCAATTTGGACACAGGGGCAAAAAGGTAAATTCGAGTCAAAATGGTGTCCGTGTCGGACCCGCTTTGTACCAAAAAATGTACAAGAATACTAGTCCACTAAATCTAACAAATTATATGTTCACGAATCCAGAATGACGATACGAACCCAATGGTATATCCAGAATTGGATTCCGTTGACCCGATCTCAAATTGGTCCGTTGATCCGGATATTGGAATATGATTTGCACGGAAAAGCGTGTCGGAGCCAATGTCCTTCAAACTCAGCAAATTATAAGTCAACGAGTCCAGAATGACGATACAAACTAAACGGTATATCCGGAATTGGATTCCGATGAGTCGGCGTCAAAAAGTTCCGTTGACCTAGACCGTGGGACCAGCTTTGTACCAAAATGTGTGCCAGAGTCCACGTCCTCCAAATCTTACAAACTTTATATGAAAATGTGCCAGAACGACGCCACGAGTCTACTGGTGGTGTCAGAAATTGAATCCGGAGTCTCCGGTTCAAAAATAGAATTTTATAAGTTAGAAATTACGAATTCGGACGACCAACTTTGGCATCGAATTCAACCAATCAAACGTGCTCACAATGAAACGAAACTGGAGGGGTAGGAAGAGGGTTATACTCGCTTCGTATAGGAACCAGCGGTAAACCAGATGGAGCTGCGACGGAGGAGATACGAGTCGACGAAGTCGGCTCCACAAAACTGTCCAAAGACAGTTCAAATTAAAACGTCAACTTGGTGGCCGGTTTTGATCTATCAAACGACGAATTTAACTGATAAAATTTGAGAGGGATGAAGGGGTATATACCGAGATTGAGACAGAGTAAAGAAATCGCCGATCCAACGGTCAAATTTTCTAAAAAATGTACACGAAGTCGCTGCGACGGAGCACCATTTCTGGATCTCGTTCGCGCGCGCGTCGACGGGATTCCGTGCAAAATGCACGAATCGCCTATGTGGCTCGTCGGGGAGGTCGAGGACGGCATAGGAGAGTTCGCCGTAGGTTTGCCAGAGTCCCACAGCCTCGTGGGGTGCGGGTGGCGGAGCACGGCCTTGCTCGCACGCGTGGGCCATCGGAGATGGCCACGCAGCAGCTGTGCTGCACCCATGCTATACGCGTGGGCACGCATGGTGCTCTTGGATGGCTCGCAGGGCGATCAGAGGTGGCTGGCCAGAGGTTCGTCGTGGCTCGTCGTCGTCAGGGTTGCGGGGTCGCATCGGGTGTGAGGAGGCGCACGGCCTAGGGGGGTCACGCGCAGGTGGCGCGTGGCCTGGTCGCTGACAGCCGGGCGGGCTGCATGTTACTGTTGCAGCGCCTGCTGCTGTGCTATGCTCGCAACTGCTGCTGCATGGCGCACAGCACGGCGACGATGGTGCCCAGCGGTGGCGCTCGGGAGTGGTGGTATAGTTGTGGTGATGGTTATGAAATGGTGAAGAAGAAGAGGAGAGGTGAGGAGGAAGGGTGGTGGCGGTTGAGCTCGTGGTGCTTGTGGTGGTGGGAGTGAGGATGATGGTGAATATGAAGAAGAAGAAGAAGAAGGAATAGTGGCTGTGGGGATGGTGGTGTTGATGGGAGAGAGAGAGAGAGAGAGAGAGAGAGAGAGAGAGAGAGAGAGAGAGAGAGTTATATTATGTATAGAAGAGAGGGAGAGAGAGAGATAGAGATATTAATGAGAGAATAGAGAGAGGGGGTGTTGTGCTGGTGAGGGGGAGTGTTGCTCGTGTACAGGAGGGGGAGGGTGAGTGTAGTAATAGAAGAGAGAGAGAGAGAGAGAGAGAGAGAGAGAGTGAGTGATGTGAGAGGATATATATATATATATATATATATATATATATATATATATATATATATATATATATATATGTGTGTGTGTGTGTGTGTGTGTGTGTGTGTGTGTGTGTGTGTGTTGTGTGTGTGTGTGTATGTATATATATATATATATATTATGTATATATATGAAATAGAGAGAGAGTGAGAAATAGATATTTGTATATAAAGAGATATTTTTAAATAGGAGAAAGAGAATTTATGTGGGGTGTTCGGGTAGTCACGAGAGGACAACATGGAGCTTGGGTTCGGGTTCGGTCGAGCCGGGTCGGATCAAAATCGGACATGGTGAAATATTTGAATTAAAAATAGGTATTTATGATCATTGGTAAATAAGTAGCATGTGGAGGCTCAATAAATGGGACAGAAGTGTCATGCGGGTAGTAGGCTTCATGTGGGCCATGTCCATATTTGGGGTTGACATGTTTGGGTCGATGTCGGGTCCCGAAATTAAATTGAAAGTCAGGTCACAATTTACAGTGGATGATTAAATGGCCTAAATTGACCCAAAAGTTGTGCGAAGAAAATGAAGCACAAGATGGTGTGTATGAGTGGGACAGGAAGGTCATGGGCGAAGAGTGTCTAGAGTAGGTCATGTATGACAAGTTGGTTTCGAGAAAATGACTAGTTTGGTGCTCCTAAATTAAAAGTCATGGTAACGTGCTTATGAGGATCAAGGAAAAGAGTGAGAAATCAATTAATAATTAAATGGTCTAAATTGATCCGAACTTGCGCAAAGCAAAAAGAGTACAAGGGGAACAAGTTCGAGTGGGACACAATATATCAACATGAAGATAATCTCGTCTACTACAACTTCAAGAAGAAAGTTTCCAGAGACTGGAATCCCTGAAATCCAAGTCACGGTAAAGAGCATTAAATCAAATAATAATATTTATTCAAAATAATTGATTTATAAAATTGAAAAAAATAAGCCCTAAATTTAGGGGGCTTACATCCTACCCACCTTATAAAAATTTTGTCCTCGAAATTAAAATCATCTAATAGGTCAAGCTAAAACATACAATTGCTATGGCTACAGTACCCAATATGCTACCCTTGTGATCATCTATGTTATTTTTCTCTACAGGTATTTTGGTTCAGGTTCAACAGGCTTCTTCCATAAAAACTATGTCTATTTTATCCCTAAGAATCTTCATATCAAGAAGAACCTTTACATATACTCTAGAATATAGGTCATCCTCGAGATACTATATATCAGCAATACTTGGCCATCAACCAAAATTCCAATCTCAATAGCAATTTGTTTGTTTCCTTAAACCGTCCTAAGTATCTTTATCCTATTAATCACAAGCTCCATGAAAATATACATTCAAAACCTATTCTTGGCATTGAGCCTTCTCCTTTTTACTCAAGAACTCCTGAATATAAACCCTCAAATTCAAACTCTTAAATCATTTATCGATTTATTTATTACCCATGTACATATGTCCTTGTTTTGTTCCTGCTATCTTCCGATCTTGCACGCAATGTTATCTCCTTCTATTTCATTCTACATATCGATCTATCCTCCTATCATAAGTAAATGGCTTGTAGATAACCAATAATCACTTGGTCATTAAAGTCCTACAATGTTCAACCCTCGAATCTAAGAACAAGATTCTAGTTCTAAATCCGTAGTTACAAAATATAGTATTCTTTACTCCTTCTAAGATACCTTAAAACCAATCTATACTATCAAACTAATCATTCTTAATGGTTTATAAGTCCACTATAGTCAGTCATTCATATCTGTCCTATAAACTTAACCCAATAAATCCCCAAGAAAATATCAATCACACATAATAACATATTATAGTTACACTACAGAATCTGTTAACAAGGTCTGGCTATCCAATCATCAAAATAGAAGCTAACGGGGGCCTAAGACTGGGTCTAGCAATCCATATCAATATTCAGTCAAGATAAGGGTCAAGCAAGGCAAAAAAGATTGTCAAAAATATTTCCAAGAATAGTACGAGGCCAAACGAGATGTATAGGACGTAGTCGAAGTAAAACTCAAGAACCATATACCTCCGTAATTATGTCACATGAAGTTACTATCGCGCTAGTGTGCATCTGGCTGCGATTAATTTCCTCGTTCCATAATACAACGGATGGCTGCAGTGCATAGCTGCCACGCCAGATAATATAGGTTCCTAAACTTAACTTGGCTAAATTCGTAGAATATTTCCAAACAATTTTTGCAAAATAAAGGAGAAGGTGTTAGTCAAAATGCTTAGGGAGTGGTCCAAGTAGAATTCGAGAAACATATTTAACCATGATGCCGTTATCCGAAGTCATGCCTCGCCAGTATTTCTCTGGATACAAACTCCCGATTCCGTAATACAAGGATAAATTACTTTTCGAACCTTTCCTGAATCAACCCATGAGGCACTTTCAACAATTATCGAAAATGACAAGAAGAATTACCCAAGTGGTTAGCGAAGAAGAGTTTAGTCAAATCATAGGAAGATGGAACACAACAATCATGTTGAGAAAATCCTAATTAAGCTGTAGATAGATAGAGTTGACCAAGACGGAAAAATAATGATAAGAATTTGTTCTTGCTCATCCGATCATAACAAAGTGATCTGATTTAAAATATAATCTGATAACCATATACGTCTTCCTGAAATTATGTTGCCAGAATTTTTGCCACGCCAGTAAGCATAGCCGCAATAACGATGGAGTCCATAACTCGGGTATACACCCTATAATTATATCATCTAGATTCCTTACCATGCCAACCGGTATGGCTGTAAGAAAATCTAAATTCCATAACTAGGATAGTATATCCAACATCAGGCTCCACGTCCCTGTCATGCTAGCTAGTATGACTGCGATAAATTCTAAACTCCATAATAAAGTAGACATTTACCTTATTAGGATATACCTTAATTCAATCCACAAAATTTATCTCGATGCAAGATCAAAGTCAACAACGAACGAACATCAAGATTTAAAATTCTACGACGAATTAAGGATAAGTAATTGGGAACTAGCGAAAACAGATTCCGACGCAAGGTTTAGAAGAAAATTCTCAGGAGATGTCCAAAGGTACTATCTAGGTCAAGATAAAAGGAAATCATTGGAATATAATCTAAAACAATCTCAACTTGATATGAGACTGGCAAATCATATTCTCGTCTCAACCTAAAAGATATATAAGTTCAACTTATACCTTCCCTCTGGGGTCCACAAACTCATTCCAAGAAAGAATAAAGTTGATAACGGACAGATGTTTCAGAAATCAGGATGGACAGGAACAAATGGGAAAAGTTTCGAAAAGTTTGAAATAAGATTCCCAGGGGTCATCCCTGGAATCTACCAAGAGTTCCTAATATGTGACTGAGTACCAAAATCCTAAAATATTCCATGACTCAATCTTAATCCTAGGACAGGCTCGTAGTAGTAAAGATAAGCTCAAGTACCACCACGACTTCGCATTAATTGCAAAGACTGACCTGCATGGGCCACCACAAAAACGTGTCACGATCCAAACTCGGATATACGGGCATGAATACGTGGGCCACGCCCAGCCTACGCCGCAGTATCGGCGGTAGAGCGCTGTCAAGTACCCTAAACTAACTACAATATCTAAAGATCCATAACTAGAAATGTACTCATGTCACATCACGAAAACTAAGGAAGATAAGACAAGAAATAATAACAATATCACTAGAACAACTAAAATCTACAAGGATCATAGGACAAGAAAATAAAGAAGGAACAACAAGACTAACTAAGGATAACTACCAGACAACTCACATAGAAGAATAGTGAGATCCACCTCAGCTAGCAACATCATGAAGTCCAATACTGAGGGCACAACTACTCCTAAAATTTTGTCAACATATCCAGTCACGATGGAACGAGCACAAATCTCAAATAACAGTTCTAGTTAGACGATATTGAAAATGTAGCAGTAAATAGAGAGAATATACAAAAAATCATGAAATGTACATGTGAGTATCATGGCAAGGTAAGTTGTAAATCTAGAGCTAGAACAAGGCAAGTAAAACTGATCATGACATGTACAAGAATCAAGAATCATCTATCTAGGTGTGTGAGTACTAGCTACAATATGTGGCCGACTTGGGAACTTGCACAATAGTAATAGGCGTGGCTAACCATACGTGGGGTGTATGATCAATACTCACAATCAATAGGTGCACAATGGGTGTACAATAGGCTTTGACCACACATCTATACTAATACTCCCCGTCCCCCGACTAGTATAGTGGATCCAACCATGACACATCATGACACACGATTCTCCAAGAGGGTAGCTAGCCTTCGCAGGAATCGTGTCTATACAATGCACAAAGAACAAGAAAAACTTGTACAAGATATACCAAGGAAAGCGAGGAATAACATCTCATGACGGAATCCAGAGAAATACCAATCCGTGTGAACTATGTGTCAAGAGAACAAGGATATCTACACTAAATACAGAAAATATAAACGATATCATAAAACAGAAATATTATCAGAGAATGTACTCGCCTGAGATCTGGTGGAATATGTCAACTGGTCCAAGAACAGTGCCTCGAGGACCTATAAGTGGAATACTGTATCAATATAAGGTTTGGAAGTAAAATTAAGTCATGCTAAGTCAACTAGGTCACAAGAAGTCAAACCAAGTCAAACTAGGTCAAGGCAAGTCAAACTAGGTTAATCTAAGTTAAGGGTTGACTTACAGTTGACTTTGGTCAACTGGTCAACTCTGGTCAACCCTAGGTCAACTCTAGGTCAAACTTGACTAACGTTGAATAACAGTTGACTTTGGGTCGATTGGTCAACTTCGGTCAAGTTCTAGATATTTCTAGGCCAAGTGTTGACTGATAGTTGACTTTTGGTCAAAGCAGTCAAACTGGGTCAACCGAGGTCAAAACTAGTCTAACCTAGGTCAAATGTTGACTCTACTTCGACGTTCAGTCAAAGTAGTTAACCAAGGCCAACAGGGTAAAAGCTAGTCTCTATAAACATCTACAATGTCAACATATCAATTTCAGTGATTGTGAAATCACTGGAATCGATGGATCTCAAAATACCATAAAAGGAAAAGATTATAATAATAGGGCAAAAACCTACAGATATTGTCGAATGGTGAGACAACCATTACCAAAGTGTCCAGAATGGTCAAATCAGCTAGAATAGCCTGCCCATAAGTCCAATTTGGACACAGGGGCAAAAAGGTAATTTCAAGTCAAAACGGTGTCCGTGTCGGACCCGCTTTGTACCAAAAAGCGTGCAAGAATACTAGTCCACTAAACCTAACAAATTATATGTCCACGAATCCAGAATGACGATACGAATCCAACGATATATCCAGAATTGGATTCCGTTGATCCAATCTCAAATTGGTCCGTTGACCCGGATATTGGAATCCGATTTGTACGAAAAAGCGTGTCGGAGCCAATGTCCCCAAAACTCAGCAAATTATATGTCAACGAGTCCAGAATAACGATACGAACTCAACGGTATATCCGGAATTGGATTCCGATGAGTCGACGTCAAAAAGCCCCGTTGACCCGGACTGTGGGGCCTGCTTTGCACCGAAATGCATGCCAGGGCTCACGTCTTCCAAATCTAACAAACTTTATATGAAAACATACCAGAACGACGCCATGAGTCTACTGGTGGTGTCAGAATTTGAATCCGGAGTCCCGAATTCAAAAATAGAATTTTACAAGTTGGAAATTACGAATTCGGACGGCCAACTTTGGCGTCGAATTCAACCAATCAAACGTGCTCACAATGAAACGAAACTGGAGGGATAGGAAGAGGGTTATACCAGCTTCGCATAGGAACCAACGGTACACTAGACGGAGCTGCAACGGAGGAGATACGAGTCGACGAAGTCGGCTCCACAAAACTGTCCAAAAATAGTTCAAATTAAAACGTCAACTTGGTGGCCGGTTTTGATCTATCAAACGACGAATTGAACGGATAAAATTTGAGAGGGATGAAGGGGTATATACCGAGATTGAGATGGAGCAAAGAAATCACCGATCCAACGGTCGGATTTCTCAAAAAATATGCACGAAGTCACTGCGACGGAGCACCATTTCTGGATCTCGTTCGCGCGCGCGTCGACAGGATTCCGTGCAAAACGCACGAATCACCTATGTGGCTCATCGGGGAGGTCGAGGACGGCATAGGGGAGTTCGCCGGAGGGTTTGCTAGAGTCCCACAGCCTCGTGGGGTACGGGTGGCGGAGCACGGCCTTGCTCGCACGCGTGGGCCATCGGAGGTGGCCACGCAGCAGCTGTGCTGCACCCATGCTACACGCGTGGGCACGCATGGTGCTTTTGGGTGGCTCGCGGGGCGATCAGGGGTGGCTGGCCGGTGGTTCGTCGTGGCTCGTCGCCGTCAGGGTTGCGGGGTCGCATCGGCTGCGAGGAGGCGCGCGGCCAAGGGGGTCACGCGCAGGTGGCGCGTGGCCTGGTCGCCGACGGTCGGGCGGGCTGCATGGCACTGTTGCAGTGCCTGCTGCTGCGCTGTGCTCGAAGCTGCTGCTACATGGCGCACGGCACGACGGCGGCGGTGCTCGACGGTGGCGCTCGGGAGTGGTGGTGTAGTTGTGGTGATGGTTATGAAATGGTGAAGAAGAGGAGGAGAGGTGAGGAGGAAGGGTGGTGGCGGTTGAGCTCATGGTGCTTGTGGTGGTGGGAGTGAGGATGATGGTGAATATGAAGAAGAAGAAAGAATAGTGGCTGTGGGGATGGTGGTGTTCATGGGAGAGGTTGCGTGAGAGAGAGAGAGAGAGAGAGAGAGAGAGAGAGAGAGAGAGAGAGAGTTATATTGTGTATAGAAGAGAGAGAGAGAGAGATAGAGATATTAATGAGAGAATAGAGAGAGGGGGGTGTTGTGCTATTGAGGGGGAGTGTTGCTCGTGTACAGGAGGGGGGGTGAGTGTAGTAATGGAAGAGAGAGAGAGAGAGAGAGAGAGTGATGTGAGAGGATATATATATATAAAATAGGGAGAGAGAGAAATAGATATTTGTATATAAAGAGATATTTTTAAATAGGAGAAAGAGAATTTATGTGGGGTGTTCGGGTAGTCACGAGAGGACAACATGGAGCTTGGGTTCGGGTTCGGTCGAGCCGGGTCGGATCAAAATCGGACATGGTAAAATATTTGAATTAAAAATAGGTATTTATGATCATGGGTAAATAAGTAGCATGTGGAGGCTCAATAAATGGGACAGAAGTGTCATGCGGGTAGTAGGCTTCGTGTGGGCCATGTCCATATTTGGGGTTGACAGGTTTGGGTCGATGACGGGTCCCGAAATTAAATTGGAAGTTAGGTCACAATTTACGGTGGATAATTAATTGGCCTAAATTAACCCAAAAATTGTGCGAAAAAAATGAAGCACAAGATGGTGTGTCTGAGTGGGACACGAAGGTCATGGACGAAGAGTGTCTCGAGTAGATCATGCATGACAAGTTGGTTTCGAGAAAATGACTAGTATGGTGCTCCTAAATTAAAAGTCATGGTAACGTGCTTATGAGGATCAAGGAAAAGAGTGGGAAATCAATTAATAATTAAATGGTCTAAATTGACCCAAACTTGCGCAAAATAAAAAGAGTACAAGGGAACAAGTTCGAGTGGGACACGATATATCAACATGAAGATAATCTCGTCTACTACAACTTCAAGAAGAAAGTTTCCAGAGACTGGCATCCCTGATGCTCTAGAAATCCAAGTCACGGTAAAGTGCATTAAATCAAATAATAATATTTATTCAAAATAATTGACTTATAAAATTGAAAAAAAAGCCATAAATTCAAGGGACTTACACCCCCCCAATCCTATGATAATGTGCAAACAAATCCTCTTTATATTTTTGTTTTTGCATTTGAAGACCCTTTGTTTAAATTTTTTTCACATTTTAATTTTTGTTCAGTTTGCACCCATGTCGTTAAAAGTCGTTAAAATACGTCTAAAAATATGATTTTACCCCTCCCCCTACTCTCTCCCCCTCTCTCTCCGGTGGTTGGTGCTTGTCAGGCGGAGCCGACCAGAGGAGAGGGGAGGGTGGCCGGCCAGCGGAGGGAGGAGGTGACGGGTCGAGCTAGGGGTGAGCATTCGGTTAATTCAGTTCAAATGGAACCGAAAATTGAATTGAACCGAAAATCGAATAAACAAAACTGAAACCGAACCAAATTGGCCTATAACCGAATCAAACCAAACCGAATTAAAACGGTTCGATTTTCGGTTTATTCGGTTTATTCATTTTTTGGTTTATTTGCACATTTTTGTTAGTATATATAGTACTTAAATATACCTAAATTTATTTAGTGTATATCTGTAGTATGTACATATATATATATATATATATATATATATATATATATATATATATATATATATATATATATATATATATATATATATATATATATATATATATATATTTATTTATTTAGTATATACCTATATATATATTCAGTTTTCGGTTTTGGACCGAAACCGAAATCGAATAATTTTTTTTACTATTTTCAAAACCAAAACCGAACCGATTTTTTTAAATCAAACCGAATCTCTTATTCCGTTTGGTTCGATTTTCGGTCCAAAACCGAATAATGCTCACCCCTAGGTCGAGCATGGCTGACCAGCTGAGGGAGGGGAGGGATTGTTTGGGGGGGGCGGCTAGCGTAGAGAGGAGGGGGCGGGTCGAGGGGGCCGGCCAGTGGAGGGAGGAGGGGGGAGGGGGGTCGAGGGGGACCGAATAAAAAAAATTGAACCAGACCGAACCGAGATTTGATTCGGTTTAAAAAAGATTCGGTTCGATTTCGGTTTTGAAAATACTAAATTTTTTTATTCGGTTTCGGTTTTCGCTCTCGGTCCAAAACCTAAAACCGAATAAGAAAATTTAGTTTATATATATATATATATATATATATATATATATATATATATATATATATATATATATATATATATATATATATATATATATTTAAGTACTATATATATTAACAAAAAAATGCAAATAAACCAAAAAATTGAATAAACCGAAAATCGAACCGATTTAATTCGGTTCAGTTTGATTCGGTTATGGGCCAATTCGGTTCGGTTTCGGTTTTGCTTATTTTATTTTCGGTTCAATTCAGTTTTCGGTTCGATTTGAACCGAATGCTCACCCCTAGCTCGACCCGCCCTCTCCTCCCTTCGCTGGCCGGCTACCCTCCCCTCTGCTCTGGTCGGCTTCACTTGACAAGCTTTCGCCACCGAAGAGAGAGGGGGGAGAGCGGACGAGGGATAAAATTGTATTTTTAGACCTATTTTAACGGCTGTTAACGACATGGATACAAACTGAGCAAAAATAAAACTGTGAGTTTTTTTTAAAAGGAGTCTTCAAATACAAAAATGTAAATCTAAGGAGGGTTTATTTGCACTTTATACAAAGATTGGACCGGTAATACTAATTAAATTAAAATTGGGGGAGAAGTAGAGATATGATTAATAATTGGGAGATAAATACAAATAATTTTTTTTTGAGGAAACTCCTCATGAAAGTCCGCAGAGGGAGAACAGAAGCTGAGGTGGCACCAGCGCGCCGTACACCTGAGTGGAGCGGGGCCCAATGGTATGAACTCACTGCAGCCGTCGACAACGTGGGCGTCGAGGCTGGCTGCATGCTTGCAGAGGCACCCGCGGTAGCCGTCGGTGTCGTCGGTGCCGAAGAAGAAGAGGTGTCATCGGGTGGCAGGTTTGGGAGCGAGAAAGAGAGAAGGAGTCCCCTTCGCCGTTGGCACCGGCGACGAAGGCGAGGATGTAGATGAGGGCGTAAAGGGTGAGGACGTCCACCCCCAGGTGCCTACGGAACAATGGTTCGGGATGAAATTTTCAGTGGTGGTGGTGGCGGTGGTGGTGATGGTTCGGAAGGGAGGAGGCAGAAGGAGAAGATCATTTTGTGGGATGGAAAATGTTAGATGGAGATTTTGAAATATTTAGTACTGCCAACACCAAATACTTATTCGGTGGGATTTTCACAAGAATATACCAGGAGACCAAGGCTAATTTTCAAAGGCAATGGAATGTTAAGTAAATATTTGGTACTCACCTGAGAGGAGATGGTGTTATTGTTAATTAAATAATGATTATACATTTACTACTAATCCTATCCATTATTTATTTAACATTAACAATTAAATACTAGATAATGTTAGCAATACAAAATATTAGCAACAAAAAGTATAACAAAAAAAAGTGTACCAACCAAGGCTAATTTTCATGCTATTTTAATTTATATTGCCATCTATTTATGTTAAAAAAATTAATTTTTATTTTAGAAAGATGCTAATATTTAATTTTCTAAATAAAATATTACAAAATTTAAATTTTTTTAATTAATATTCAATAACTAATTCAATGCAAATTAGTTGAAAAAAGGGGTAACCATACCTATATTCATCATATCACCAACTAACATCCACTTTCAATACACCATCCAAACAATAAAACTCATTTTCTCGCCACTTTCAACAACCATTCAAACAATGAACTTATTTTTCTTCCACTTTTATAGTTTTTAAATTGCCAATCAAACGATTGTTAGAAACTCAAAATTTTTACGTACGTATCGTGTATGCAGATTTCATTTTTTTTTTTTCTTATTTTTAATTATTTTTGTACAACCAAACAGACTCTTGAGGCAGTTGGGTCATGGTGTCTGTACACTTGTCTCCACCTACTTTCATGTTTTACTTCATCTGAGGAACAAGCTGGTCAGGAACCAGAGTAATAATTAGAAGTTTTTTATTGTTATTATTATTTATTATTATCTTTTTCTTCGCAGAAAAGATCACTACCTTCATATGCTGGCAAGTTTATGGTTTGAAGAAGTGTTCACTACGGCTGCAGCCTAGTTTCTTAGTGGACAGCACTGCCAAAAATCTCTGAAATTGCAAGTCAAATGGAATTGCCCAAGTCATGATATGGTTGAACTGTATTTTCAAGGTTAGGTACAAGTATGGCTCAAGTTCATAAAATTGGATGGCAAATTATAAGGACACATACAAAGTTGATCAGGACTAGCCAAAAATAAATTTTGATTTATTTACAAGTTTGCCATTGAAAAAGTTAATCAGAACTAGCCAACATGTGAGTATATAAGTCAACTTTTTATTTTTTTTTGCTCTCCTCTCTTTCCTCACAAGAAGAAGAAGAACAAAAAGAAGAAAAAGAAGAAGAACAAGAACAAGAACAAGAACAACAAGAACATCAATTTTTTCAAACCTAGTTTATTTTAATTTTTTGCTCTCTTCTAATTTCTTAGATCTCTTTCTCCAAATCCTAATTTATTTTTCTTATTCTTGTTTGGGCATTATGGATGAAACCCTAGTTGTAGAAAAAATTGGGTTATCAAATCTATTAATCTATTAGTCTATTAACCATTTTTTTCTTTATTAATAGAAGAATTATGCATGAAATCCTAGTTGTAGAAGAAAACTATGAAAGAAATCCTAGTTGTAGAAGAATTGGGTTCATATAAGGACCACTACCAAAATATGTCAAAGTAGAAGAATTGGGTTCATATAAGGACCACTACCAAAATATGTCAAATTAGCGACGAATTTAGCGACGCCAGTTGAAAACGTCGCTATGTTTTGTGTATTTAGCGACGTATGTAAATGACGTCGCTGAACGTCACTATCAGCGACGTTTAGCGATTAATAGCCACTGTAATTATAGTTTGGAAAGAACAAGTCGCTATTTAGTCGCAAAACGTCGCTGACGTATTTTATTCAACGACGTTTGGCAACATTTAATCATATCCGTCGCTATACTATTACTAAACAGCGATGTCTAGTGACGTCCCACATAGACGTTGCTAAAACTTTTATTTAGGCTTTTGGGAACCCGATCGATTTCATTTTATTTCCTAAATTTTTATTCTCCCGCCGAGCGCTCTCGTTTCTCTCCCCCTCCCCCTCTCGTCTCCGGCGACCGCTCCCCCCGACGAGCTCCTCCTCTCCGGCGAGGCCTCCCCCTGACGACCCCTCCCTCCGGCGTTGCCTCCCCCCGACGATCGCTCCCTCTCGTTTCTCTCCCCCTCCCTCTGGCGTTGCCTCCCTCCCTCTTGTCTCCGGCGACCGCTCCCCCCTGGTGATCTCGTCGTCGCTCCTCCACCGTCGACCCCCTCGCCCCTTGCTCCGCTCCGGCGACCCCTACCCGACCCAGTCCAGGTATACCTAACCCTAACCCTATCTCCCACTGACACGTTACAGATATTTTCAACATGTGAATATCGATTTTATACACACACATTTTCAACCTGAAATATGAGAACAGTGACACCGATTTTGTGGCTTTACTCTTAATTAAGGAAATTACAACGAATCAAAAGTTTTGGTGCTGTGCAAGTGTTATTCTGTCTAATGAATTGGACGTATGTTGTAAGAAGTTGGTCAAGCATGAAATGGAGTCTATGCTATAACATTGGAGATGCACCTATTATGATACATGTGGATTTATTTTATTTAGGCCATTTTGTTGCGAATTATGTTCTAGAAAGAGTGAACGATGGCTATTGTCATAAAAGGATCATTGTCAGGTCTGTTATTATCAAACTTGAATTTGGATTTGCGAGGGACTTTATTTCATTTGTATTCTACATCACCAAGAAATGCAACGGGTCTAATATAATATGACGGTGGTAGTGTACAAATTGATTAACCTTTTGAATGGGTCGACCTTAAAAGTCCTCCTTGTACTTGGGAAGATTATAACCCAGAAAAGTATCGTATTCTTTGGAAGACCGTATCTTACACTTTGGTGGTATCTAGCCCTTTTTATACACTTTAGCAGTATTTGACGAGTTATCTATTGCAAGAATCATACATGTATGAAAGCTCGAAGTCTTGAATAAGGGAATTTATTTATTTTTGTCTTTTGAAAATAATGTATATTTGTCATGCGCCACCAATTCTTAAGACTACCACATTAGCATGGGACTCGCACAATAAACAAAGATCTTTCGCATACGAAGCCCCCATGGATAACAGTTGTCCCCAATGCCCAAGGTATAGGGGGTAGCTGCAGGATAACATGCGACATAAATGTTGAGCTTCCAAATTACAATCGAACATTTCAGCTCTAACATTCTCCAAATTAGAGTCTAAGAAAGTTGAATTCAAGATAATAGGCAGTGTTCGTATTCATCTACATCTCAGAATTGATCGTATATACAAAAATCAGGCATGTCCAACCCTGGATCAAGTGAAATCAAAGTAAAAAAAATGGATGTACTTGACAAACGAACAATGTTATAAGCAGTTAAGCACTAAAAGCCAGAAAGAAAAGAAAAAAATCGATATTCACAGGCTACCATATACACATGTTATACAGTGCCTATGATATGTATGCAAATGGGAATATATGGATATATGCAAGTTATAAATGCAATGTTTGGATAACATATGAAATATAATGTATAGGTAAGCATTAATGTAGGTAATGACATGTAATCACCGGTGGGGTTGGCTCGGCCGGGAGAGACTGTACCCTATGGCTCGACAACCAATCGGAGAGGATACTCTGAAAGATCCATCTGAGTAGGACGTATACTATGAGAGATCACCTTTACAAGAATGATATTAGTAGTGGGATTGAGTGTTGGAGGAGATATTATCAGAGTATACGTCCTACTCAGATGGGTCTCTCACCGTTACTATTTTTTCTGACAGCATGGTGGATGTGCTCCGTCAACAGATTCTTGCTCTGAGCCAAAACTTTGCCCCGGAGCTCAAGTGGACATCCTTCGTGTAGAGCTCGAGTGAGAGGTTCCTGACAGCATGGTGGTCTCCTTTGTTAAAGTATCCGTGCTCATCCCACAACCAATCAAATTTTTTTTTATTTCTAATCTCTTGAATATGAAGCTCTGCTTCACATTTGGCTCTACCTTCTGGTATATAAGAACCAAATGTGAAATAGAGTTTCATATTCAAGATATTAGAAATGAAAAAAAATTCGATTGGTTGTAGGACGAGCAAGAATCCTTTGACAAAGGAGACCACCATGCTGTCAGGAACCTCTCGCTCGAGCTCTACTCAAGGATGTCCATTCGAGCTCCGGGGCAAAGGATTGACTCAGAGCGGATTTCTGGACAGAGATGACGAAGAAGATGGCTGCCAAAGCTTATGTAAGTTTTCTAATTCTTTATACGTATTATATTTTTGTCATTCTGTATTACTGTAATTAAAATCGATCATTACATCGTATCAATAGGTGATTTTGTACATTAGTTACAAGTGCTACTTAGTTAAAGTTCAAGTGCTACTTAGTTGTTTCTCTCATTTATTTGTCAATTACTGTATTTCAGTTCTAGTTAGTTTTATATGATTCTCTGATAGTTCTCTCGTTCATTTTCAACCGCTCCCCCCTGTGAATATTGGTTTTACCAGATGGCACCCATGACCCGAGCAGCGGCACGTCGTTTGAGAAAAACACAGATTGCTGAGGTGGCTCCTCCTACTGTTAAGGAGGAAGTGGCACCGGTAGCTAGTGAGACCGGGAGTTCCATTCATCCAGCACCGGTAGCTAGTGAGACTGGGAGTTCTATTCATCCAGCACTTGCAATGGACTACATCTCTCATGCCGTCGTCGATCCCACTTTTTCGAGGTGGTTGCGTGATCGTATCACTGAGAGTTTGCGTGAGCTGCGTGGTTCTCATTAGCTATTAGTACTTATTTGTATTGGACTATTTGTATTGGGTTGTTTTTGTATTAGACTATTTGTATTGGACTACATATATGAATTAGTACTGTGTCAATCTCTGGATTGTATTGGGTTGTTTTTGTATTAGACTATTCGTTTCATTTGGATGTTAATTTACTGGTGGTGTTGTTCCACCGAAGGGGTCGGCGAACCCAGGGATAAAATGTGCTTGTGTATTGTGTTTCAGATTAAACTACAGGAAGAAAATAATTCTGTGGAGAAAACTGTATACTGCAATTTTTTTTAAATTTAGCGACGTCTACCGACGTTTACCGACGCTTTCCGACGGCACATAGCGTCGTTAGTCGTCGCTAAACTGGCATATATTTTCAGGCTACCGACGTATAGCGACGTCAGTTTCGTCGGTAAATGTCGGTAGACGTCGCTAAATATCTCAGGATTTTACCTCATTTATACAGGATATACCAACGTATAGCGATAACACAAAACGTCGGTACTATATACCGACGCATAGCGACATCAAAAACGTCGATAATTTTCCCAGGGAATATCGACGTATAGCGACATCATAAACGTCGCTATTTCATCGACGAAACGACGGTAAACGTCGGTATATTACCGACGTATATTTGCGTCGGTAAACATCGGTGTTGGCGACGATCAACGACGTCTTTCCAAACAACGACTAAGGTTTTCGCGACAAGAGGAAGACGTCGCTAAATACGTCGCTACAATGGTTTAGCGGCGTCTTTTTGCGTTTTAGCAACGTCTTTAGGCGTCGCTAAAGTGCCTTATTCTGGTAGTGGACTGCCACAATTTCTGACAGTCCTAGAAGTATTGAGGACTGCCAGAAATTATGGTAGTCTTGAAATAGACTCGATGTACAACAGGACTGCCACAATCGCTGGCAGTCCTAGAAGTACCGAGGACTGTCAGGAATTGGGGCAGTCCTGAAAGGGACATGCTCTACAGCAGGACTGCCATAATTTTTGGCAGTCCTAGACACATTGAGGACTGCCAGAAGTTGAGGCAGTCCTGAAAGGGATTTGCTGTACAGCAAGTTCCTTTCAGTACTGCCACAATTTATGACATCCTAAAGTCAAAATTTTCGAATAAAATATATATATTATGGTTTATTTCAATCTTGATAATAGAGTGAAATATACATTTTAGGGTTTATTTTCATGCATTCTTTGTGAGGAAATAAGTATTTAAGCTTTATTTTTATGCATTTTAGGATTTATTTAATTTTTTGGGTGCTATCAAAATTGGGAATAAGAAGGAAACTAGGGTTTTGATGGAGATGGTGATGATGGAAATGGAGGAGAAGAAGAATATGAGAAGAAAACTAGGATTTTGATGGAGATGTGAGAATGGAAATGATGGAGAAGAAGAAGAAGATGGATAGAAGAAGAATAAGAAGAAGAAGAAGAAGAAGAAGAAGAAGGGTTTTGGAAGAGAGAGAGAGTGAAATTTAGAAATGAGAGTGATTTTTGGGATTTGGGGGAGTGGGGTTTGGACAGCCCCCTGAGTGGAATATTTTGATAGCCCGAGTAAAATCTTCTCAAATCCTGGCTAGCCCTAATCCTTGGCTAGCCCTGATCAAAATGTTATGTGCCCTTAAAATTTGCCAATTGGATTTTGGGAAGGTTAGAAGGAAAGAAGATATATTTGAGATTTTACGGAAGGAGGTGGCATCTATGATAGCGTTGAAGATTATTATGGATGTCACCTCGCATGACCAGGTGTCAATCATATTGCAGCCTAGCTGATGCAGGTACATCTTTATTTTGGAAAAAGAATATTTCTAAAGACATTTCAAATTTTATTGACTAATTACAAGGACATTCTAATTTTTGCTTGGGACTAATTTTTATTAGGGGACAGTTCAATTTGATGAAACTTTTACTTAGAACACTCACAATTTTACTTGGAACTAGCTCAATCTCCAAATAATTATGGTTTCTCTAGAAATGGACACCGGCGAATGTGCGGGGGCGTAGGGGAGCTAACACCGACGGAGACGCGTGGGGGTGGACGCCGGCGGGAACGTGGGGGCGCGGTTGAGCTATGGGAGGGGAGGAGGAGGAGGAGGAGGAGGAGGTAGAGGCGGCGGAGGAGGAGAAGGCGGAGGAGGAGGACGAGGAGGGGGAGAAGGAGGAGGAGGCGACGGCTACGGATTGGGAGGAGGAGGACTGTCAAAAATTTGACATTTTCTTCCTATTGGAAGGACTGTCAAATTTCTGTCAAATTTTTGACAGTCATTCCAAAAGGAAGAACTGTCAAACTTTTGGTAGTCCTTCACTGTCAAATTTTTGACAGGCCTTCCTATTGGGGGTATTGTAAAATTATTTGACAGTCCTGAAAAAAATTGGGCCAACCCTAAGCAAAAATTTGGATGGTAAACTTGTAAATAATTGTGGAAGAAGTTGGACTAGCCCCAAGCAAAAGTTGGGGTGCCCTTAGAATTAGCCATTTTATTAATGCTAGTTCAAATTTTTTTTTTTTGCAAATTTGCCATTGAAAAATTGTTTCAGGCTAGTCTAATTTTTTTTCCAGAATTGTCAAACAATTTGACAGCTCTTCTTATTGGAAGGACTATCAAATATTTAACGGTTCTTTCTATTGGAAGGACCGTCAAAAATTTGACAGTCATTTTTATTGGGAGGATTGTCAAATATTTCGACAGTCCTAATTTTTTAGGATCGACAAATATTTCGACAGTCCTCCTCCTCCCCTCCTCCTCTCTCGACCTCCTCCTCCTCTCTCGACCTCCATCCTCTTTTTCTTCCTCCTACTCCTCCTCTATCGACCTCCATCCCCTTCTTCTTCTGCCTCCTCTTCGGCGTTGGTAGCAGCAGCGACGGGGAGCGTGGGGGCAGGCAGGGGCGAGCGGGGGAGCGCGGGTGAGAGCGACGGTAGGGGCGGCGGCGGGGGCATGAGGCGGCCGGGGTACACGGTGTGGCGTGGGGGAGAAGGGATGTGAGCAGTTCCAAATTTTTTTTGGGACTGTCCTGAGTAAAAATTGTACTATGCTGGACTGCCTTGAAGTAACGGGCTGTCCTGGAGTAAAATTTGGAGTGCCTTTAGAAATTACCTTGGAAAAACTACTTTGTGCTTGATAGTATGAGACAAGTTTGTCACATCAACAAAAAGACATGGAAGGCGGGCTATTAGAACGGAGAAGTGACATCCAGTGTTGTAAGAACCGAACCGGACCGACGATTGGACCGGGTCTAATCAGTTTATGTCAAACAATTGGTCTGGTCCGACTAAAATTGGGTCTTTTAAAAAACGATCGATTTTTTTTAGAACGAGATTCAACCGGTGAACCGGCCGAACCGGTTCACAACTGAACCGACCAATTTTGATTTTTTTTTTGTTTTTTTAAAATTCAAAATAAAATATCATGTGAAATTTGGATAATTTGATTTTTTTTTTGTTTGGTTTTGATAGACCTCATAGTTATAAAATTAAACCAAATTAACATTCTAAAAATCAAATCAAATCAAACCAAATTAAAAAGTAAATATAGACATCTTATCTATTTGAAGCAAACCAAATCTATTCTATCTGAACCCCAATCTGGTCTATACCAAAAAAATTCGGTCGGTCCGATTTTTAGTACATTGGGGACACCTCAATACTGTGGACCATATGCCATTGAAATTCTCTTTGATCCCGACAACTTTAAACATTAAAGAGTTATGCTTTACACATTATTTTGATGAAGTGAATGCTCATTTTTCAGTATAAGGTGTTAATGTGTGAATAAGACATGCCATTTATCACTTGTTCAGTTAGATTTTGGGGTACTGCAATGGGCTTGTAAATGTTCAGACTCTAAGGTACTTAAACTATTTTGCATAGTTTGCAGTATCAACCGATATCGATCCGATACGGTCGATACTAATACGATTTGGCATGTCCCAATTCGATACTGACCGAAACGGACATCGGAAATCTCTTTTCTGTTCAATTCGACAAAGAAAATTGAACAAAAAAGACCAATCATTAAGAATGCAAATGCATATAACAAGAAAATTTATCTATCGCATGTAAACCAATAACAATGACTACTATTACATTTAGCTTCAAAATTACTAAGAGAAAACACTGAAAATACTTCAAATTATGTTTAATAATGTTAATATTTTATTAATAATTATTTGCTTTTCGATACCTAAAATATCTGATACTCTATTTCGAAACCGCCGATACGGCCGATCCTGATACTCATAAAAATGGTCCGATACCGCTACCTATAATATGAACCTTAGCATATTTACTTGCACACTTCAGTTGAACAAATACTATGGACCATTTTATAATTGACATTGATGACCACCCTCTTACATGCATTTCCTCCTCTCTTGCATAGGGGTGAGCATTCGGTTAATACGGTTCAAACCGAACCAAATAATCGAAATTCGAATTGGACCAAAAATTGAAAAAACAAAATCGAAACCGAACCGAATTAGCCTATAACCGTATCAAACCGAACTGAATTAAATCGGTTCGATTTTCGGTTTATTCGATTTTTTGGTTTTTTTTGTACTTTTTTCTGTTAATATATATAGTAACTAAATATGCCTAAATTTATTTAGTTAAACTCAATGATACGAGATAATTGTACCGTTGGAAAGAAAAAATAGAGGCATTTATTAAGAGTTATTGAAATGTGTATCATATAAGAATAACTCCGTATGCATAACAATATTTATCCATTATAAAATTTTGTAAACAAATCAATCATATATAATTTCTAGTTTCATATAATTTTATATAACAATTCAATTATATTCTCAAATAGATTATTGTAAATTGTCAAACATAATCTCAAGATCTTTGGCATATGAAATCTAGGTAGAATTAGTATATTTTTCTTTGTATCAAACATTTGTCATATAGAAACAAGTTCAACATTCCCATTTGTATTTGAGACAATCTAGTGTAAGAATTTGTCATATAGAATCAATATATTTTTTCTTTATATCAAATATTCATTGATCCTCGCTCTCATCACGAACTGGCTAAAGCCCATAATCTCACCGGCTGCCGCGGTTACTGTCATTATAGAAAATTGTATCCAATTTTAAGATGCATGTAATCCAACTGTTTTTCATTCCAGGGTTTTAAAATTGAAGAAATTATGAGTTCCTCTAGGATTTTTTTTTCTTTCAATTTGCTATATAAATAGCAAAAATTCTATGAGAACTCATGAGATTCTAATTTTTCAAACTCTAGAACATGAAAAGTTGTTGAATTGTATTCATCTAATCCCTAGATTTTCTTAACCAGCTAAAGAGAAAAATTAATACACTTAGTGAAGTTTATATGTCACAGCCATATTATATAAGTTCTTGAATAATTTTAATGTCGCTATTAACAAGAATTCAAAGTCATGAAATAATATTGGTTAGTGAAAAGACTCGACACATTTAAGGAGACTAACGAAGAGGAAGGTGTTATGGAGTGTTATCCGGACACAGTTGTTGGCATCACTGCTTTCCACTAATCCTGAAAATTTGACCTTAAAAGTTTGAAAGAAAAATCCATAACAATAGCTACTTCAAATGGGAATAATACCAGTGCTCGCCATACACTAGGGGGGGTGTAGTTGAAAACCATACAACATTTGTTATACCATCTCTATTAATTGTAATATTTGATTTGATATAATTTGTGCAACAAATATTGTAACATTTATTCAAACTAGGGTAAAAATGGGCCAAATAACCACAACTTCACCTACAACAACATTTGCAATAATAATCAACGTCTATTCTGAACTATCCATCATACGGTGGCTCTGTTGAGCACAAATATCAACCTAATTTTCTCGCATCTGAAACGTAACCAAACCAACACGCATAAGCCAACTCGAAGATTCTGTCGATTCTCATTCACTGAAGTTCATGCACATTTCTGTTCCAATATACCATGCCATCACCCACTGCTAATGCAATACGACAATCGACTTATCTCTTCATTCATATATATGTCATAATAAAAAATTAATCAAAGAGTGGATTTACATTATTTAATTAATTAAAAGATATAAATAAAAATATAAGTAATACAATCATCATGAGTGACCGCTATAATTATTAATACCCACTACCATAGTAAATACTTACTATTCATTATCATGTCTCTTCCCACAATTTTTTTTCATTTTATAAATATAAAATGGTATAAGTAATAATTATTTACAAATATCTCATCCTTCGAAAACAAAAACAAAAAAAAAATCAAAAAATAAATTTCCCTTCTCCAAATTTTTATAAATAGCATAAATAAAAAAATAGCATAATAAAAGTTAGAAAATACAAAATATTTCCCTTCTCCAAATTGTTATAAATAACTATTATGCAATATCTCCTAAAAAAAATCTTGTTATACAACAAATTAGCATAAAAATTCACATGCAAAGTGAATGCTAGTAAAAAAATAATACCAACAAAATGAGTAAAACCAAATACCAAATACCAATATACAAGGTACATGTGTTTATCCTTGTACCATATCATTGGCTTCGAACCCAAACGTTCCAAGCAATAAATACGTCACATATCCTCCACGAATTCACTTGTAGCCTCCCTCACCTCCTCCTCCCATGATCATGCTCTCTCCCTAATCTCCACTCCCCTCTCCCCCTCTCCCATGACCAAATGCAAGCACCTCTTCAGCTCCTCTCCCACTACCACTCCATCCTCGTCAACCTCTCCCCTCACTCCCGTCCCCCACGTCTTCGCGGCGAGCCCCGCGTTGGTCCCTTGGTCAGTCCACTGCGGGACTCCTACTACCGGCACTCCGCACGCCATGTTCTCCAGCACCGAATTCCACCAGCAGTGCGTCACAAAGCAGCCGACGGAGGCGTGCCGCATAACCCTCGTCTGAGAGCACCACTCCACCACCATCCCTCCCTCCCCCTCCCCCTCCAACTCGACTCCTTCCCATCTGCACTCTTCCCTCACCACCCAAAGATAAGGCTTCCTGCTGCCCCTTAGTCCCTTCAAGACCTCCACCATCTGCCGCTTCTTCACTACGGAGATGCTCCCGAACGATACGTATACTACGGACTTCCCATCTTCCCTCACCACCAACAAATGTTTCTCATATCATCACTGATAAGATGCATTATACATGAAGGTACTTCTTCATAGAAGCAGATAGAAGACATATATGTAGAAGATAAGGAATGAGAAGCCAAAGTATGAGCAATATTGTTAGCTTCTCTCGGTACATATGCAAAGGAAAATCCAGAGCTAGATTTCCTCAATTGCATGACGGATACGCCATAGGATGTCTAGATTGTCATCATTGATGGTATCCATAATAACCCGTCGGTAAAGAGTCAGTGGGAGCTCACTATATGAATATGAGGACTCTAGGAGAAATGTGGTTGATTTTCCAAAGTAATCTCCATTTAGTGAACTCCGATTGAACTAAAGGAATCTGAGCCACCAAGCGTCCACTTCAACCGCGGATTTGTGAGAAATCTCTAGGCCAATTTTGCAACCAAAGCCATGTTTGTTCTCTCTGGGTTCCTGATACCCAAACCCTGATCCTTGGGTGAGGTAAACGTCGACCGAGCAGTGAAATGCAATTTCTTAGATCCCTCTGAATCGCCCCACCAAAACTGACGTTGGTGTTCTAACAATTTACCAGTAATCATTTTAGGTAGTAGATATGAGGATAAATAATAGATAAGCGTCTCCCTTTCCATCCTTTCAACTTAGAAGCACTAGAGTCAATCAATTTAGAATAGGTGCTAACCCGATTCTTTGATAGCAGCAGATTATGACCAAGGTATTTGTCAAATCTGTCCATGGACTTGACCTGGAGGATGTTTACAAGGATTTGACGCATGTAGATATCCAGTTTGCTTGAGGAATAGATAGAGGATTTATTGAAATTTACTTGCTGACCGGACATGGATTCAAATAAATTAAGGAACAGACTTAATTTGAGGAAGTTAGCAATAGAACAGTAACCAAAAAAGAATATATCATCAGCAAAAAAAAAAACAAATGGGTATATGATATAGAACTGTGACAAATCTTAACCCTCTTCTAAACTGCTGGGTCACATAATTGATGAAGCCTGCTGAAGCCCAAAAAAATACAAAGAAAGAAGGCAACTAAATCAAAGGATTCCATGCCAAGCATCAATAATAATAGGATTATTTAGTTTTAGTATCTCGTATAATATCAAGAATTCATGTTTATGTCTCCATTTTGTCCAGAGAAGAGGGTTTGAATCTCCTCCAAACAGTTGGCTTGGACTGGCATTTCAAAATGGAGACCTAAACGTAAATTTTGAATATTATACGAACCCCTAAAACTGAACTAAAATATATGAGGGATGTGTGACTTAGATTATTTAGTTGTGTCATGACCAATCGAGAATAAGGTTTGTGACATTGTTGTTTGTTTCTATCCTGATCTCAGCAGTCACACAGCCCTCCGAGACTCTTGAGTTGCAAGCATTCAACAATGCGACCAGGATGAGAGATATTTGAACAATACACGATGTCCATGAAGTTGTCTCCGTCGAAACTGTCGTCAAGAGGTTTGTGTTGGTGCTAGGATCAGAATAGAAGCATTACAAGTCTCATTTTCGATTGGTCATGACAAAACTAAACAACTCAAGTCATACAATTTCCACAATGCAAAACTAAATAATCCACAACTCTCATATATTTCCGTTTAGTTTTATGGTCTCGTATAATATTCAAATTTTTAGGTCTCCATTTTGGATGGTAAACTCAAGTCGACCCAAACTCTATCATGAACACTATGGAGACATAAATACAAACTTTCAGCGCATCAGTAAAGATCACCCATAAATCTTCCAGAAGATTGATAATTCTTCTGATCTTTTTGCCTCCACTTCCATAACTAAATCTGGTATTGTATCTTTTCTTAGTCTCTTACAGTTCAACTCAAATAATTGATGCAGAAGGTACTGGACATATGAGTAGCTCGTCTTTTCCCTGCCTGCTTATAAGTTGAGTTACGGACAAGAAAATATTAGTATAGACGACGATTCTCTCGAGGAAAGAAAACATTGGAAGTATACAATTTAAATTAAAAGCCCAATCTTCATATACCTACGTTGTCTACTAATATTTTCTTGTCTGGAACTCGGTAGAAGGAGGAGATCTCGGGGGGCGCTAGAATTAAGTTTACAGGAAGATAGGCTCCAATTTGCTCCTTATCAGGCTGCAAAGTTCCAGGGGGGAGCTACTGAACATACAAATGGAGAATAGCAAGGTCTCAGATGAACTACAGGCAGGGCTAGATCATTCATGTTAGCAGGCTTCAAACCGAAGTTGAGACGACAATGCTGGTACAGATTTATGTCATCTTGAGCAGGTCTTTACGGGAACATGTGAAGAATATCCCAAAATTTTGGGTATTAAAAGGTTATGTTGCTGCAGCTCTCGAGGGGAGCATGTTGAGCTTGTAAGTTGCACTCACCTCATGATTCATGAAGTGTTAGCAGCATTATTTCCTTATGGCGGTTCTTGCTGAATGGAGCTAGGTATTGTTTGTTCCATCAGCTGGCTCTTGTTCTGACATCTAACTTGTGCTAGTTATAGGTTGTAATGTAGATTTTTTACCCGGACATAAAAGGATATTATTGTGAATTTGTGATTTTCCCAAGGAAACCTTTTTTTCCCTTCCTTATTTGTATAACTTGTTTGAGTCTTAAGTAGTGTCAGAAGAAATAATGATTCGGTTATTTCAGATTATGTGTCGTCTATGATGGTGCTCTTAATTTTACAAAAATCCTAAGGGTCTGTTTGGTAATGGTTTTTCACCGGTTTTGGCCCTTTTGGGGTGTTTTTAAACCGACGTTTATGAAAATCCATGCTTGTTAATTTTTTTTAGCCACTGGATTTGGTCGACTCAAAAACCACCCAAAACCGGTGTAATGTATTCTTGGGTGGCTTTAGAAACACCCCAAATCGGTGGGTTTTGGGTGGCTTTAGTATTTTATTTCATTTATATCCTAGCCAGGAAATATATAAATATAACTACTAATAACTAAATCTTTTTTTTTTTTGTTTCTCTTTCTTTCCTTCCACAACTGCTCTTTTCTTCCCGATTGAAGGAAAATCCAGAAACTTCTTGTACTTGTCCTTGGAGCTCTATTGGGAGAAGAATTGTTTTCTGAAAGCTTTTTGATGCAGGGGTTACGTTCACGTCCATAAACCCATATTTTATAAAAAAATAACTTTTATTTATATATGGACATAAAGGTAATTTTATTATTATAGAAAACTTTCAGAACCGCTGATTAATGAATTACCAAGCATGTATTTGACTGGTTTAAAAGCCGCTAAACCACTAAAAATCGGACCCCTCATCACCGTTCATTTCTACTACTCTAAAAATACCTAGTAACCGCTACCCCCATAATTGCCAAGCAGATCCTAAAGGAGCTCTTGAGTTCTTAATTTTTTAAACTTGGCCATGAAAGTAGTTGGATTACATATATGAAGGAAAAATATCAATCAACAAGAGTGTAAAAGTACTATAGTAAGGTCGTTCTTCTTCAAATACATGCATATATGGCATATAGTCGACAACAATGTCTGCCACTTTTATTAGAGAAAATCCCATATTCCTACACGTACGAAACCTTATTTTTTGTCACACATGACATGACATGCACGAATAAACATTATTATTCATACGAAAGTGTAGATGTAGCTGTGAGAATTATTTGGCAGCTTCAGCAGCCTTGAACATTCTACCGAACTCCACAAACTTGTGGGTCTCTGGGATCACCGCCTTCACGGCGTCGTCGGCCCAAAACCGCTCCGCCCATTTGAATAGCCGAGGTGTCTTGGTCTCGTCGAGGAGCTTCACGTTGCACACTTCCTCGACCACCGCTATCCATCCCAAGCTGGATCCGAGGGCGATGTCGACATAGCCGACGCTCTCCCCTCCGAAGAAGGCCTTTCCGTCGTAGTGTTTGGTGTACCCCTCCTCCAGAATCTGTAGGGCTGCAACGGCTCCTTCGGCCGCTTCTCTTTTAGCCTCTTCTGTTCTTGCTCTTACGATCACAAATAGCAAAGGAGTCCACTGTAATTTAAATTAATTAGAAAACACACACACACACACACACACACACACACACACACACACACACACACACACACACACACACACAGAGAGAGAGAGAGAGAGAGAGAGAGAGCTCTTCAAGGCTTATAAGGCTATTAGTATAATTTGATATGGGTGGTTAAGTACTAATTGATTCTACAACACATTAGGAAAGTAGCACGGACAGTACCAGACGAAAGCCGACAAAGTTCACACATCCCAATTGTAAAAACGTGTCGGTATGTGTGGGTTGTAATAAAAAAAAAGTTTTAAAACACCTAACTAAATATAAACCAATTTAATTGCAGCAGAACACAAGTCAAGTGGTAATAAGAAAGTATACTTTTCAGTTGGTTTATGAGAACCTTGATTTATTTGGAAAGATCTTTGTGATTGATGTTCAGTCATTGTCTCTTGTCCCAAAAAAAATTCGACTAAATTATTCTGTGACATTCCAACCATACCATTCGAACATTTTTGGCAGCTTAATTTTTCATTGTTTGATTTTGTTACCCAAATTTTATAAATTATTTTTTTGAAGCGCACTTGAAGCACATTTCGTCAATTTTGAAGCACATCGAGATCACTTAAAAAAATGTCTTGTAGTACAAAAGCGTAATTTGAATATTTGTACATTCAGATTTTTTTTTGAAGTGGTCCCGATGTGCTTCAAAAATGATAAAATGTGCTTCAAAATAATAATTTATAATTGGGATGCCGAAATCAAACAATATAAAATTAAGGTGCCAAAAAAGTCCGAACACTATAGCTGGAGGACAGACAGGGCTGGCCCTGACCCAGGACGACTGCCCAGGACTCACGAACGAGGAGGGCCATAAAAATTATATATATATATATATATATATATATATATATATATATATATATATATATATATATATATATATCCTTTGTAATATGTCAATAAAATAACATAGTAACGTATAGTGTAGTTGGTTTTGATTTAAACCTATCATGTAAAAAGTCATGGGTTCACGACCTTTTGGAAGCATTTTTTCTTTTTCTTTTTTAAATGGTTTCAGTTTTGTTTTGTTTAAAAAGGGGTACTATTTTAAATTTTGTTCTGGACTTCGAAAACCTATGGACCGACCTTGGGGACAGTTAGGATTATTAATTCTTTATTTTATAAAAACTTATGCACTCTGTTTTAAACGGAAACCAAACTCTCCCATAGTAATAGTAATAAAAGCATGGTTTGACATTAGAACGAAACAGCAAAAGCTAATCTTTACAACAGTATTGGTTTTGTGTGCTTTGCAAAATTATTCCAAAATGAAAAATATTGCTCAGAAAGTATAATATAAGCATTGGTTGAGAAAATGAAGAAGCATTGGCATGAGAAGAAAAATATCGTAATTAATTTTGGAGAGTTGAGAAGAATGTTACAAGTAGCATTATATAATTCCGGTAATTGATACCTTGTCGTCAATGAAGACGGTCCAGAATCGAGCCAAGGCACGCTCGTAGGGATCGAGCGGAAGGATGGATGGTTTTGTGCTGTTGTTCCAGACCTCGTCTATGTACTGTACTATGAGCATGGACTCGCATATGGTCTTGCCACCATGGATGAGCACAGGCATCTTCTTGTACACGGGGTTCGACTTGAGGAGGAGCTCGCTCTTCTTCCCGTACGTCTCTTCCAAGAACTCGTAGCCGACGCCACTTATTTCCAGCGCCAGCCGAGCTCTGATCACGAAGGGGCTGGCCCATAGTCCCACCAGCTTCACGTCTGCACTGATCACTGCCGCCATTGCTATTCTCTCTCTCTCTCTCTCTCTCTCTCTCTCGATGTGTATCTGAGTTTAGTGAGTTCTTATTCAGTCTCTATATATAGAGAAGTAGAAGTGGGAGAGTGTCGGCTGGCTACAATGATTCATAGTGTTGTTTGTAGAGCAAGTATCAATTGAAAATATTATTAATTGTAAAAAAAGTTCTAATTGAAGACATTGGTTCAAGGATCTAGAACAACGAAGAGGAAGCTGCCACACACTGTTATCCACTCACACTTGGGATGTCATTGCTTTCGTATTATGGTGTCCAGATTTGACCGATGAAAATTCGTGTTGGACTTCTTGGCTCCGTTGGTTTTTTTCTTCAATATATATATATATATATATATATATATATATATATATATATATATATATATAAAAGGTGTGGAAGTTTATCAAAGGACTTATGGAATGATCCATGGGTGGAACTGTAGTGCCCCGCTCCGTGCAATGTATTTGGTTGGCTTGTTGGATGCGATCAGAATGTTGGACCGTGACTTGAGTTAGAAATCAGAGGATTGAGACTGATGCAGTCTCTCTTAGCTGGCTAGACGGAACGAGTACTGGAACGTGGCTCGCTGGTGGAGCTATGTCCATTGGAAAATAGATGTGACCGATAAAGGAAGACCCTTTATGCAAGTGAGTGAAACTGTCCCTTCTCCCCTACTCCTTCATGCCTAATAAAATGGAGTATTGTGTTGCTATGAATTGTCCCTGAATGTCCCATGTGTTAGATGCTAAATATTAGAGATGCTTATGCTGTGAATCGTTGAAATGAATAACACATGAACGTTGAACTGCTGAATGAATAACACTTGAAATGCTAATGTGACTTGATGCCTGGGAATGAATTGATTATGTCCCTTATGTTAATTCTACTGAAACAAAAGAAACACTTGAATAATGAGATGCTTTGTGAATGATAGAATGAGAAATGAACTGGCTATGCTATTGACCCAATGAAATAAATGAAACACTTGAATCATGTACACTCTGTGCACTACCAAATATCTCATATTAGCGACGCCTAACAACGTCGCTAAATAGCAAAAAAAATGTTGCTAACTTCTGACGGCGACGTTTTTAGCAACGTTTCGGACATGTCGCGTTATTCATGGTCGCTAACTTGTAAAACATCGCTATAGCGACGTCATTCGGCGACGCTCGACGTAGCTAGTTTTAGCGACGTTCACCGACAAAAACGTTGCTAATTAGCGACGTAACATTATGTTGCTGATTGTCGCTATCCATTCAGGTTTTAGCGACGTTACAGTCAGAGATTAGCGACGTTTTTTGATTCTATATCTGGCAATTTTTTGGTTGCCATGTCATCATTTTTGCGACGTTTTTCGACGTTACGATACTTGAATACCGACATTCGGATACTAGAATTGCTGACCTGTACAGTTTGAGTACTTTTGAAATTAAATAACATTGTAATCATCCTTAGCGATTGGTTTACATATAATATATTGATTTTCTTCTTTTATATGTTTTTACAGTCTTATTATGCTTTAAACCCTTGATGATTTATCTTTTTCGTTTAGTTTTCTTTGTCGAATTGACCGAAAAAGAGACCCTCAATGAAGAGAAAGCTGCCAGACACAGACACTGTTATCCACTCACACTTGGGATGTCAATTGTAATCTCTTTCTTTTCTTCTTGAGTGTGGTGAGGGGGTTGAACCTATTAGGACAAAGGGTTCAACATTAGTTTTTGTCAATCTTGTAATTTCAACTGAGTTATAGAGATTGGGATTTGTCCAGGTGACGTAGTCACCGCCATATACTTGTCTTTATCTGTGCTTGGTATCCGTTAGATGGAGGTTGGTTATTTCAGGTGGGTTGGCCTAAGTTTCCGCTGCGGCAACGTCTTAGACACTGTATCAGAGTGCAAGATCCGATTTCCAACATCTGGTATCAGAGCTTTGGAGGTTCTGGCAATCATGTCTACGGAGCAGATGAACACACGTATGATCACCCTCACAGGGGAAAACTGGGCAATTTGGAAGCCAAAGATGGAGGATCTACTCTGGTGCAAGGACTTGTATGGTCCGTTGGAGGGCGACAACGCAAAGCCAATGGACAAAGCTGCTGAAGACTGGAAACGACTGGATCTAAAGGCCGTTGGATTCATCAGCCAATGGTTGGATGATTCGGTGTTTCACCACGTGTCCATGGAGAGTTCGGCAAAAGCATTATGGGAGAAGCTGCATTCACTATAGGAAAGGAAGACGGCTGACAACAAGGCATTTCTTATTCGCCAACTCGTCAACTCGAAGTACACGGAGGGTACCCCAGTGGCACAATATCTGAACGAGGTTCAAGGTATCATCAATCAGCTGTCTGCGATGAATATGGTGATTGATGATGAGCTTCAGGCCCTACTGCTTTTGAGTTCTCTGTCGGAAAGCTGGAAGACGTTGGTGGTATCAGTTAGCAACTCCGCGCCTGATGGACTTGTCACGATGGAGGCAGTCAAAAGTAGCTTGTTGAATGAGGAGGTCCAGCACAAGCAAGTGGAATCATCTTAGGAGTCCTCTCTGGTGACTTCCTACGGGAAGGGAAGACTGAATTCACAGACGAGAACAGGGGGGAGTTCTCAGAATCTTGCGATTGTGGACCACAATGAGGGCTGCTATCACTGTGGCGAAAGGGGTCATATCATGATATACTGCATGAAGCTCAAAGCTGAGAAGGTAAAAGGCAAGGACGATCAGGAGGATCTCACAGCAATGAGAGATATCATTATCGCAGCAACCGACGCAGAGGAACCTTGTGGCATGTGGCATGACGGCGACTGGGTCATGGACACGGGGACGTCGTATCATGCCACTCCACATAGGAGGATCTTTACGTCATACCGCGGCGGCAGGTTTGGACGTGTGAAGATAGGCGATAAGGGGTGTAGCTCCCCTTCCCGAAAAATTTTGAAATATTTTTTTATTATTAATTATCTTATTTTGAATGGTAATTTTTAGATTTTGTAAATAATTATTTTGTTAATTATTACGGTAGACGACTTTCGCCATGGTTAAGTTTTGAAGTACCAGACGACTAGGAATTATGGCACGGTTAGTGCAGTGGCGTACCTTGACTAGTGTATTTGTCATGCCAAGGAAGATGCAGCCATAGGTGTATCCTAACTAGAAAAACCAGGCCAAGTTGCGACTTAACCTCTAAAGATATTTTAATTATTTATTAATTATATTATTGACTTGGAGGAGACCCGGTTGTGTCGATTTAGCTCGGACCAGACCCGAACTGAAATCGAGTCCATGTAATCTTGTAGTGAGACCAAAGACGCCTATGTAGACGTGCATATTGCATTTATTAAATTTGATTGTCCAAATAGGCTTTTATATGCATATATATAATGTATTTTATTGTTACTAAATTGACAGTCTATTTTAGAAATAGGATAAATACTTTTATATTATTATATTGATGCATTTTTGGATAATTGTATGTGTATACATTTATAATCCATTTTCACCTTTATATATACAAATTTTATACATATATGTGCATATTATATTTAAGAATATATATTTATATAAGATATATACTTGGAATTATACAAGATATATACTTATATAATATATGTGTATTAATGGCCAAGCCCAACACCAGGAGAATATATCCCCAAGACTTATTTTGGACTCTCGGAGTATTTATGCATACATAGAAATATACGTATATATGTATAGATATATATATATAGTTATATATGTATATGGATATACATAGATAGAAATATATATATAACTATAACTAGGAGAGCCCAGCACAGCCCGACTCTAAAGCCCCAACCCGGCCAAGCAGTAAACCAACCCTTTCTGTTAGGGTGTTTGGTCAACACACTTAAAATCAGTGCCAAATGATACAGGATTTTGTTATCCCGGAACTGTCATTTGGATTTCGAAATCCAGTCAAGGTTGGATTTGTTTAATCCATGTTTTATGCATTATCATGGTTGTAATGGGCTTTAGGGATGTCAGCATTAAACCGACCCCAGGCCGAGCCCCCACCCACAGAGCAGGGAGCCCAGGGCCGACCTGTGCGGATTCCTGCCACACCCCGCGTATAAGAAATCGAGAGGAAGCGAGGGAGAGAACTCATCAAAACCCTTAAACCCTAAAACACAACACCGTGCCACCGTTTCCCTTACCTGGGCGGTCACCCCGACGACGGAGCGCCGTCGGGGGACCACCGCCGGCGGCCAGGACCGCGCACGCAGGCAGCCATCAAACAGCAGCAGTTCGGGAATAGCTGTTGCAGGTACCCATTTTCATACCCCGATTTCTCCCTCGCCGTTTAATCTTTCTTCGCGTCGTAAATTTATACGGGAAGCCTAGTTGACCACATTGAAAACCTTTCAGATAGATTTAATTAATTTAACCTGGATTGTTCGTGGAAATTCTCGAAAGATCACGAAAAATCACAGAAATTGAATACCAAAAACTGTTCCAGAACCCTAGATTGGGAGGAGATTATTTGTCGAACCATCGACTAATTAGAAAATCTAATTAAACACGTTTTTAGAAAACATATACGAGATTAAAAACCACCTTGTAGTTTCTGATTTCATTGAGTAGGTTTAAAGTTATTCGATTCCGAAGTTCAACAAAAATTTGTTTTCAAAAATATAGAAAATAGAAAAACCCTTCGATACGACGTGCGTCCCGCCAATCCGGACGACGTGGTCGCAAACCGAAAGCATCAAAAGGTGCGTAATGGCTTCGTGGACGTATGGGCTTTGTCGGAATTCAAATTGGTCGCGTGTGCGCGACGAATTTGATGCGTATCCGTCAAAATTTACCGTATCGGCCTCTGTGCAAATTCTTCAATTACTTTGTGCACGTTCGTCAGATCGAGACAAAAATTGTGCCAATAGGACCATATCATTTTTCTGGTCCTGTATGCCAAGTTTGGTTCGATTCTGAGACAGTTGATCGGACCGCCGTTTTGCGGGTCCTACGGTCCGACTCAACGGATGATTTTGTGCCCGGCCCGTCGGAATCCAACTTTGGACATACGGTTGGATTCGTATCAGAAAACTGGACCTGTTGACATATAGTTTGATGACTTTAAAGACCATTAACTCTGGCACGCTTTTCGATACAAAGCGGGTCCAACGGCGGACACCGTTTTGGTCAAAAATTACCATTTTGCTCCTGTGTCCAGAATTGAATTTAAGGACCGGCAATCCTAGCTAATTTGACTATTCTAAGAATGTTGGCAATGTTTATTTCAGCTTTCGAAGACAGTTGTGATGAGTTGGACTTTATGGCTTAGTAGTTGACTATATTTTGTTGGATCTTCGTGCAACCCTCAGGCAAGTATACCTTGCCGAACATATAGAGCATTTACATTGTTTTCTCTTTCTTTATTGTATTCTTTTTTATATTATCACATGATTCCATATTGTGATTGATTCATCCTTGATTGCTTTACTTGTTCTAGATTACGTGCACGTATAGGATAGTTGACATTGTTAGATTATTGGTCTCTTCGTATTACCTTGTCTCGTGATTGAGTTGTCAGTTTCTACATATGTTATTGACTTGACTATTCTTAACTAGAAGTATCTTGCATTGTACTACAGTTGAGACATACTATAGATTGGGAGTATCTTACATTTTACTACGACCTATAGCCGATTCTTATCTTGATATTGCTTGATTGACTTGACTTGAGACATATTATAGATTGAGAGTATCTTACATTGTACTACGACCTATAGTATATATTGATTGATTTATTGACTTGACTTACGACACTATAAATTGGGAGTATCTTGCATTGTACTACAATTTATAGGAGTCTACTTGACCTGGTATTCTTTAGGAGAGGAGATCTATCGATACTAGAATTGGCTAATCTCGAATGAGAGTATTCTGCTTTGTACGTCAATTGAAACACTATAGATTGGGAGTATCTTGTATTGTACTACAAGCTATAGGAGTTCTGGTTGATAGTTAGCCAAGTCTAGTATTATATTTTTCACATGACTCGTCGTCCTTAGAGGTTCTCCTTGCAGTGTTCTTATCCTTCTTACATGTTATTCACTATCATATTAGTAGGCATGTTTTATGTATCTTGCTAGTCCTCTGAGGACCTGATGATCTCTTCAGGTAGCTGATTGCACGGAGATAGTTAGCTGAGCATGTGGTAGTTGACTTCAATCGCATGATTCAGGTATTTTGTTAGTATTATTGATTTACTATCTTTTTCGTGCTTTCATGATCTATCCTGCTTATCAGCTTAGAGTCTAATCGGACAATATGATAATGGGCTACAGACCATGACCCGTAATTGTTCATTCGTGTTTCATATTCTTGTTGTGGATTGAGATATAGTTTAGATTAGACATGATACCCTATTCTGGACAGCTTATACGTACTCGAGTTGGGCTGGAGTCCGCTCGATACGTAGCTAGCTTGCTCACGAGCTCGCGTCCGAAAAGCGGGTGTGGGTCGTGACAAGGGGACAGCTACAGTTGTAGGCATCGGTAATGTTCAGTTGACAACGGAGCTCGGTGAGAAGCTCGTTCTCAAGGGTGTGTGACATACCAAGTTTGCGCTATAACTTGGTTTTAATAGAAAGGCTGGCAGATGATGGCTTGTCGCAGTCTGTTTGGGGATAAAGATTGGATACTTTCGAAGGGTTCCCAACAGTTGGCTCGGGGAGATTTGTATTATGGCATGTACATGCTCAAGCCGCTGAGGTGTACAGGTAGGCCACAGACACCGGATGGAGGCTCGAGGGGTGCTTGACAGGAGGTGGATCGTCGAGAACTTGCTGGGGAGGGGCTTCTAGGTGCTTTGAGGGATACAGAGGATTCGGTTCGTGGAGACAAAGCGACGGATGGTGGTGAGTCAAAAATTGAGGGTCAGTCTGTCGGTCCCATGACAGATAGTCGATCTCCCGGTAGGGGTTGCTCTACGGATCCGGTTTTGGTGCCGGGTGGTTTGTCAAAGCTTTACAGAGCGACATCGGTTTCAGCAGTTCGAAGCCAGAAAGGAGATCAAGGTTTGCAGTAAACTCAATCTGAGACGGGAGCATCATCATTCATACAGTTCATGCGGAGCTGTGGGTCATCGATGGTATGCACAGTGCGTGATGTTCTGCTCGAGGATGCATGTGTATGGGGAGCTTCAAGTTCAGACACGAAGGTGGGCAGGTTCAGAGTTCGAATCTCAGGAGGACCGCACCGTCTGCTTGGTTGGGCCAGCCAAGGATGAAGAAGCTCGTCGGAACGTTAACACTTTTCGGTGGAAGACTGAAGACGGGGAAAGGCAGCCGAGACTTGCGGTGAGGCTGATTGTCAGGGACTTCGGTCTTGATCGTATTATTTATATCGGCAGAATCCCAGTAGTGCAAGAGGTGCTGCGCATGGCAGCTAGCGTCGACGTGACGATCGAGGAGCTGGAGACGAAGGAAGATGCAAAGCAACTCGGGGATCGAAGATCAGTGGCATGGGGGAGCAGAAACTCTGTCGCATAATGACAGGCATGGAGTCCAGTTGAGGAGCCATAGGGTCAACACCCTCTCATCAGACTGGAGGAGAATATTGTTGGAGTCCAGTCTGGATTTGATAATGTCATATTTATGGAGTCCAAATATGATTAAATATTTGATTTAATTTGATTTGGATGTCCATAATTAGTTCTGGGCTATTTTAGATATAATAGGATTCTTATTTGAGGGTTTCCTATTTAAGAGATCCTATTATAATCTAAAATATGATGTTGATGGGCTATTTTAGGTGTAGTAGAATTTTTATTTGAGGGCTTCCTATTTAAGAAATCCTATTATGACCTAAAATAGGTTTTTCTCATCCTATATATATGGGGTGAGGGTGGAGGCACAAAGCACAGCACAAAAGTGGAGATTCGAGGTGCTCGTCCACAGGAAATCTAAGAGAAAGTTTCGCACTTTGCTCTTAGAACTTCGCCATCCAAGACAGAAGGAAGAATAGGTTTAATCAAGGGGTCATCAACTTCGGTTAGGAAGATTGCTACGGGTTGGTGAGCGATTTCAATTATAATCCCTTTCTTTTCTTCTTGAGTGTGGTGAGGGGGTTGAACCTACTATGGTAAAGGGTTTAACATTAGTTTTTGTCAATCTTGTAATTTCAACTGAGTTATAGAGATTGGAATTTGTCCAGGTGATGTAGTCACCGCTATATACTTGTCTTTATCTATACTTGGTGTCCGTTAGACGGGGGTTGGTTATTTCAGGTGGGTTGGTCTAAGTTTCCGATGCGGCAACGTCTAAGACACGGTATTGGAGCGCAAGAGGGCGTATCTGATTCCCAACTTTACATTTGTGTAAATATCATAAAAATTAGCGAAGTAGCCTTATAGTTATGTTATGCATCAATATAATTTATATAATTTATGCATTAGACATATCAAGAAGCTTAACAAAGAATTCCATACATTCCAATGGAAAGTATTATAACATAAGAATCATGATATAAAAAATCCCAACATAAACTCAATGATACAAGATAATTGTACCGTTGGAAAAAATAGAGGCATTTATTAAGAGTTATTAAAACGTGTATTATATATGAGTAACTCTGTATGCAAAACAATATTTATCCTTTATAAAATTTTGTACACAAATCAATCGTATAAAATTTTCAGTTTCATATAATTTGATATAACAATTCAATTACATTCTCAAATAGATTATTGTAAATTGTCAAACATAATCTCAAGATATTTGGCATATGAAATCTTGGTAGAATCAATATATTTTTCTTTGTATCGAACATTTGTCATATAGAAACAAGTTCAACATTCCCATTTGAATTTGAGACAATCTAGTGTAAGCATTTGTCATATAGAATCAATATATTTTTCTTTATATCAAACTTTCGTTAATCCTCGCTCTCGTCACGAATGGGCTAAAGCCCGTAATCTCATTGGCTTTACTTTCTCAGCAGCTGCTGCGGTTACTGCCATTATAGAAAATTGTATCCAATTTTAAGATGCATGTAATCTAAATGCTTTTCATTCCTGAGTTTCAAAATTTAAGAACTCACGAGTTCCTCTAGGATTTTTTATTTCCATTTGCTATATAAATAGCAAAAGGTCTATGGGATCTCATGAGGTTCTAATTTGTCAAACTCTAGAACATGAAAAGTTGTTGAATCACATTCATCTAATTCCTATATTATCTTAATCACCTAAAGAGAAAAATCAATACGAATTTTATAATATGTCACAGTCATATTATATAAGTTCTTGAAATAATTTTAATGTCCCTATTAATAAGAATTCAAAGTCTTGAAATAATCCTGGTTATTGAAAAGACTGCACATATTTAAGGGGACTAAGAGCATCATTAGTAAGACCAATCTCATTTTCTAGATTCTAGATTTAGAATGTAAGAGTCCATTTTGTAGAATAGTAAGTCTCAACCCTAGTTCCAATTTCTACAATTTCGGTCCCATCCCACCCATAGGTACTAAGGGTTGGGCCTCCCAATTTATAAATTCTAGATTGTAGGAACTCGTTTTGTAGAATAGTAAGTCCCAATTTGGAGCCCAACTTTCTAGATTTTAGACTTTATATTTTTTTTTCCTACGTCAATTTTTGACCACACAATATTTGGGACCAGAGCTCACTTTATCATTTTCTACTATTGTAATATAAATCCAATCCATTCTACATTTACCTTTTTTTTGAAATTTTGGATCCCAAATTGCATAGAGTCCCAACTACTAATGATGCTAACAAAGAGGAAGATTTCACGGAGTGTTATCCGGACACAATTGTTGCTTACTTACTAGGATGGCGTTACTGCTTTCCTCTAAGCATGAAAATTTGACCTTAAAAGTTTGACAAGAAAAATCGATAACAGTAACTACTTCAAATGGGATGAATACCAGTGCTCGCCATACACTAAGGCATAATTGTAATGTTTGACTTGATATAATTTGTGCAACAAATATTGTATCATTTGTTCCAACTAGGGTTAAAAAAGGGCCAAATAACCGCAACTTCACCTACAGCAACACTTGCAATAATTATATTCTTTCCAATGATCCCTCGTCATTCATATATATATATATCATAATAACAAAATCAAATAGTGGATTTACATTTACCGCAACAAAGGTTGCATCTATTTAGACCAATTATATCATTCCAAACAATAGATCTGTGAATCCCTTATCATCATTTACATGAAACCAAACAATAAAATTACACGACTTATTGTAACAAATGTTATATGCAACATATATTGTACGTGATTTCAATTTACATACAACCAATACCGAACGGGTTGGTCATTCATCTCGTACCACAACAATGTACCTTGTCAATGCCTCGATATAGACGGAGTCCGGACTATCTTGATATAGACGAAGTTACAACTGTTGTCCTATAACATTGAGCCACACCAAAAACCCATTTTTTGTGGTCTTGTACTAAACTAGGTTACTAAATCTATACTATTAGGATTTTGTTAACATGTATCCCAAAGACACATGTTAATACATTGATAAATGTTCATTTTATATGGGCACTTCTATCAATACATTTTATATTAGGATTATTTAGTAATATGATATCATATAATATGGTTGCTGTTATTGACACTTCGACAATGTAATTCTATACTCATCTTTAATTTTGTATCATTCTAAATCCAAATATACCCATGCATTAAATATGACATTAATTTGTGCATACATGGAGGAAAGAATGCATGATGACATTTTAGGAGTGCCAATAGTGTTAATACAGGGATAAATTTGGTATTTGAATTTTAGCAAATTAAAGAGGAGTGCAAAATGACATTTTAGGAGTGTCAATAACGACATCCTATAATATTTGATATTAGAATTTGGGTCTCCATAATGTCTAACATTAAGATTTGGATCTCCACATGTCTCTAAATTGGTAACAGATTTGGACATTACCACTAAATATGAGACCCTATTACTAAATAACCCTTTATATTATACAAGAAACTAGCATAAAATTTACTTACAAATACATGCAGGACTACTAGTAAAATATAATACAAAATAAAATAAAAATGAATAACCACATACAAATACCAAATACCAAGATAGAATGTGAAGAATCCTTCATGGGATGGGTTATCCTTGTACGATATCAATGGCTTCGAACCCAAACATTCCAAGCAATAAATATCTCACATATCCTCCACGAACAATCTTAGATTATGATCAGATGACCCTCCGCAAATGATCTCTAACCTAGTGGTTAAGAGAGATGTATGCGACCCAAGTGGTCGGAGTTCGAGCCCCAGTGGAGACGAGTTTGCCACAATTATCCAATGCTTAAAAAAAGATCAGATGACCCTCCTTCACTTGTAGCCTCCCTCACCTCCTCCTCCTCCCATGACCATGCTCTCTCCCTAATCTCTGCTCCTCCCTCTCCCATGACCAATTCCAAGCACCTCTTCAGCTCCTCTCCCACTACCACTCCATCCTCGTCAACCTCTCCCCTCACTCTCATCCCCCATGTCATCGCGGCGAGCCCCGTGTTGGTCCCTTGGTCAGTCCACTGCTGCACTCCTACTACCGGCACTCCGCAGGCCATGCTCTCCAGCACCGAATTCCACCCACAGTGCGTCATGAAGCAGCCCATGGAGGCCTGCCGTAGAACCCTTACTTGAGAGCACCACTCCACCACCATCCCTCTCTCTCCCTCCCCCTCCAACTTGACTCCTTTCCATCTGCACTCTTCCCTCACCACCCAAAGATACGGCTTCCCGCTATCCCTTTGTCGCGACCCGCACCCGCTTTTCCGGATACGAGACGTGTCCAAGCCAGCCTACGCCGCAGAGTCGGCGGTAGAACGCTGTCAAGCCTGCAAGAAATAAATGCTCAAAATATAATATTTGCTGCTCATTCACATTTCTAGATTTGTTACAACATTTACAACATTTATAATTAAAGAAAATATAAGATTTTACATTTAATGAAATTAATACAACTCCTATCTATTTCTAGGTTTCTGTCTGCAAGTACACCCGAATCTCCCAAGCTAAGTGAAGCCACAGCTAACCTGAAAAATGATGGTTTCCAGTCAGGAATGGAACAAGTACACAAACCAACGGCAATGCAAAAATACAATAAAATTAACAAGACATGAAAATAACATATGAGAGGTGAAAGCTAGAAGATACTGATGACATGGCACGGTGGAGATGTAAAGGAAAAGTAAAAAGACATCTACCTATGTAGTGTGAAATATCCGTTTTGACATGTGAACGGCTAGAGGTAAATCCGACACACTGCACGTGTCGTGTGCAGCTGCTATCATGCAAGAATAGATATTTTGGAAATATTTCTGGGTAGTCGACATGTTTACTAAGATATTCCCCTCCCGACTACTCCGTGTGACGAGCGTGTCAACAAGCAGCAAGATATATGTATAAACATGAAACAAAAAAACTACTATGAATCGAAAGCAATCAGAAAGTGCACTTGCCTGAGGTCCTTAGCTGGAGAAACCAATAATACTATACCACTCAATGAGCCACAATCAGTCAACACATGTAGAAGTCTTCAGATGCTGAAATAAACAGTACCAATGTTCTCAGAATAGTCAAATTAGCTAGGATTGCATGTCCTTAAGCCCAATTTTGGACATAGGGGCAAAACGATAATTTTGGGCCAAAACGGTATCTACCGTTGGATCCGCTTTGCACCGAAAAGCGTGCCAGAGTCAACGGTCTCTAAAATCGTCAAACTATATGTCAACAGGTCCGATTTTCTGATACGAATCCAACAATATGTCTAAAGTTGAATTTCGGTGGGCCGTGCACAAAATCGCCCGTTGAGTCGGACCGTGGGGCCCGCAAAACGGCGTTCCGATTCCACTGTCTCAGAATTGGACCAAACTTGGCATACAAGACCAGAAAAATAATACGGTCCTTTTGGCGCAAGTTTTGTCTCGATCTGACGAGCGTGCACAAAGTAATTGGAGAATTTGCATAGAGGCCGATACGGTGAATTTCGATGGATACGCATCAAATTCGTCGCGCACACGCGACCAATTTGAATTCTGTCAAAGCCCACACGTCCACGAAGCCGTTACGCACCTTTCGATACTTTCGGTTCGCGACCAAGTCGCCCGGTTTGGTTGGACGCACGTGGTATCGGAGGATTTCATTGAATTTTCACAATTTCGAAGACAGGTTTTTCCTGATTTTTAAACTGATTTAACTTCCTGTATAAACCACTAGAATTAAACTAATAATTGGGTTTTAATCCCTGTTAGGTTGTCTAAAATATTGTTTAATTAGATTTCTAAGTTGGTCATTGGTTTGACCAGAATCGGCCTTCCAACATGAGCGTTTGGGCTGGGTTTTGTTCTGTTTTCGGTCAGTTATTTCGTCGACTTCACTTCGGTTTTTTGGACAACCTTGGCCAGCTAGGTTCGAACTAATTGAAGGGGTCTAAAGACCTATATGTTGTGCTTCTATCGAACCAATTGGTTCGAGATTCGGTGGAAGAACTAGGAAGAACGTTACCTGTGAAGTTGACCACTCGGGGGTTGCTGCTGTTGAGGTCCTCTGTCAGTCGGCGCGCGCAGCGCGCGGCCTCTGGCCGCTCCAGCCGCTTGTGGCGGTGGCGCCGACGGCGGGTGGGTCGCCCACGACCAGGAAATGGCACGGCGTCGGGTTCGAGAAGATTTGGATTAGGGTTTCAATGTTTCTCGCTCCCTCTCTCTCGATCTCAAATACGGGTGCGCTCGGTTATAGCAGGGGATGTAGGTTCTGTTATTAATAGATCAAAGAGGGGGGTAGGGCCTTTGGACCGAGGGGGAACGGCTCCAGCCCGGGTGGGCTGGGCTGGTTGGGCCGGGATGGCTTTCATATTTTACTTTCTTTTTCTTTTGTTTATTCCTATACATATATATAAATATGTATATATACATAAATACTTATGTACATATATACATATATATCTACACACATTTTCATAGACATATTTATTTATAAGTACACACGCACATATATGTAATTATATATTTTCATACACATGTATGTATACAGACATATATGTATTTATATATATACACGTACACACATATTTTTATATACATTTATATATACACACACGTATACACTTACACATATTTATATATATATATATATATATATATATATATATATATATATATATATATATATATATATATATATATATATATATATATATATATATATATAAGAAATGAAGAAAAAAAAAAATATAAAATATATATATATATAAAAAAATATAATATATATATATATATATATATATATATATATATATATATATATATATATATATATATATATATATATGTATATATATATGTATATATATATATATATATATATATATATATATATATATATATATATATATATATATACATATAAGTATTTACATATATATATGGTTACGTTACCATATCTAGATATATATACACATACCTATATATATGGCTCTCTCTCCAACTATAGGTATCCATATATGCTTTATATAAAATAATTTCCATACTCTAAATAAAGTATCCAAATTATCCTTGTATATAGTTTATAAAAATATGCACCTATGCATATATAATTCATTTAAAAATGAATTATTAGAATAAACAATTTCAAATGATATTATTTAAGAATAATGTAATATAATAATAACAGTATAATAATAAATGAAATAAATAATAATAAAATATTTCTAAATTTTTGGGAAGGGGAGCTAAACCCTTAGCTCCTTCAAGACCTCCATATCTGCCGCTTCTTCACTACGGAGATGCTCCCGAACGATACGTACACTACCGACTTCTCCGGCTTCGAGTCTAGCCACTCCACATACCCCTTCCCATCACGCTTCGAGGAGCGGTTAACAACGAAGGACGACGGAAGCGAGGGGCCGACGGCAATCAGTTCCAGCTGATCAACGGCCGACAACACGTCCGTTTCTAGCTTGCTAAACGTATTCACCAGAACCTTCAGTTTATTATGATCCCCGTAGGTTGGTTCCAAATTATCCAAAGCTTTGAACGTCTCTCTGAAACCCTGGAGGACTACATAGTCCAAACGATTGGAGGACACGGCGGAACTCGGTAGGAAGGACGGTAAGTCCCGAACCTAGAGCGGTAGCAGGCCGGGTAAACGGACTACGGAGAGAGGGTCCTCTACGGCGCTTATGAGCGTGTCGTAGCCATGGAAGTAATAGTAGTAGATGGAGAAGACGGTGGCTGGCTGGGTCCAGTACAGAGCAGAGTGGATTCTATATCGTCAGGCAACGCCGGCAGCCCAGGACAGGTGCGTGGTATAGACTACGCAGGTGACGGGACGGTTACGGAGGGCGAGTGTCATGCCCCAGAACCAGAATACTGGAGAGCGGGGGCAGACATAGCTAGCTACGTATATTGAAGTGCAACCCACCTCGCTATACGGTCACGGCTGTCTAGGATACATGAGGGTTTAACTACAAGCCAACAGTCTCCTAAGGTCATGAACAAGCCTATTGTCTCAATCACAAGCAAGTAAGTAAAGGTTACAAGATGTATGATCATTAAATATACAATAATAAGGCATCCCAAATATTACATATTCAGCTGATCATGAAGCTAGTCGTACAAAATGTCAGGACTAGCAAGAGTTTAGTCATACATGATCAACCCTAGGATCTGTTAATCATGTTACAGCCCGTAGGCAGACAGTAAGTAAAAGTGCAATCGAGCTAACACGTGCTCGTCGGCTAAACACCTCAAAAGAATAATTTTACAATAAAGTGGAAGGACAAAAAGAAACCCACTCGTTGTCAGGGTTACGCCTGGTGGTCACCATCTGGCTGGAAGTTAGGTGGATCCTCTGGAGCTGCTCCGATATCTGGCCATACAAAACCAGCTGGGTCAGACCCCAGTAAGAGCAAGTGCCACAAAGGAGGCTTCACTTAGAAACTAAAACCAGCATATAGTAAGGAACTTTAAAGTTAAATTATCAGAAATAACAACAATAATTGAGTACGAAGAAACCATTCAAGTAGCCAAACTACAACCCTTCCAAACAAGGACCGGGGTTGCAATCCTTCACCTGAATGGAAATCCGTCTCAAATACTATGGACAAGGTAATAAGACAATAAACGAAGAGAAGAAACAGAACTGCTCCGGGAGCCAGGTTACAACCCTTAAACCAAACAAGGACCGGGGTTGTAACCCATCGCCTGAACAGAACTGGACTCCTGATCTTTATTGTTAAGGCCATTATAGATAATTATGTTGCTGAAGTAAGATAAAACATGACAAGCATGGCACGGGGTACAAGTAAGGCAATAACCGAAGGGAAGGCACAGAACTGCTCCGGGAGCCAGGTTACAACCCTTAAACCAAACAAGGACCGGGGTTGTAACCCTTCGCCTGAACAGAACTGGTCCCCCGATCGTTATTGTTAAGGCAAGCATCAATAATCGTGTCTTGTCACGATCTTGCACATGATCAGGATAAGACTAAGCTAGAATAACTTCATCCAAGCAATCACGGCCAATCAAGAGTACGGCTTGATACTTTAACTAGCTAGGGTTATCACAGGCCTAGTTACTAGCAGATTCAATGAGATTATTTCAACAGCCACAAGCCCTGCAGACTATTCAAGTTGTCCAGGTCGAATGTCCGTTTATGAAGGGTGTACCACATGACTGTGTGCTGGAAGTGTGCCCTACTCGTCGGTAGGCTACAAGTCTACTTAATGCGCCCAGATAACGGGATTGCCTGTAGCTGGAAATCTCTTATTGTCTACTGATTATTCTAGTTTATTACTCTTAGTTAATTACAGTAGGTATTCCTGACCGTGGTACTCAGGGATCCCATCCTAGACATGATGCAAGACAATACTGGTTTATTGTGCAAACGTAATCATCCACGGTGTCCAGGTTAGTCATTCTTGTCAGGTCATGTCACGTTAGCCGTCGCAATCGCAATTCGAGATAATCATGTCAGGTATGCTTGTCCTGCCATGCCGTGTTCAATTATTATTAACAAACCTATTAAATAAATTCGTGATTATCAAGTTCATGACAAAAGGCGTAAGGATATAAAATGGGCGTAAGATATCTAATAAATTATCAATATACAGGGCTATAGAAGAGCCAAGCAAAAAAATAAAACCAAACTGACACGCTGACCTAAGACCAAGTCAGCCAAAGGTCATACGCTCAGGTCAAGCCACGCTCAGGCCAACCTACGCTCAGGCTAGGGTAAGTCATATGCTTCCAAAAGGCAGCGTATGGGGTCCATACGACTCCTTGTCAAGCAAGCGAGCGTATGCGAGTCATACGCTCCCAAAAGGCAGCGTATGGGGTCCATACGACTCCTTGTCAAGCAAGCCAGCGTATGGGGTCCACTGTGCTGCGCTAAAGAGCACGCACAGCTCAGTGACATAAGATAAAGAGCTCGTGCACTGCTCACTGTCTTCTCCAAATCAGAAAATCAGCAGTAACTCCAAAGTTGAACCCAAAGCTCCAAAAGCCCATAACTTGGTCAAAACAAGTCCAAATCCAACTTTTCAAAGGTCAAAATTGGGTAGAATAAAATTCTCTACCACATGGAACCATCAGAACTTGAAAACAAGGAAGTTTAATAGATCAAAACCATAAAAATCCGAAAATGACTAAATTCTAGATCTACAAAAATCCAAGCTTCAAAGTCGAAAATGACAAGTTCTAATGTGGATTAGAAAGTTGCAAAGAAGAGGTTAGAATAATAAAATAGTGGGTTTCCTCATGAAGCAAGATTGCACTTGCCTAGGCTAGGGTTTTCTTGGTTGGTGGTGGAGAGTAATGAAGAAGAAAGGAAATAATGAGGAGAGAGAATGGGAAGAGGTTAATAAATAGGGTTGGTTGTGGTAGGTAGGGGGTTCACCCTTGGTTCATGATGAACCAAGGCTAATCAAGCCTAGCCGAACCAACCCAAGCCAACCCAAACCAAGATGAACCATGGCCTAATACGAGATAAAATACGTACACGTATTCTTAAATACGTAATACGAACAACAGGCATTACAACTCTACCCACCTTAAAAGAATTCCGTCCTCGGAATTTAATTAAGAGGTTAGAGAGACTAGAACAAGCTATACTAATTACATGCAAACTATAACTAGGCAAGCAATCACTCATTCAAGCAAGGAATCGAAGACCTGAGGCATAAGGAAGACATTATACCTCATGAGTCAAACAAGTCGGGATACCGCGATCGGATATCTTCCTCACGCTCCCACGTTGACTCACCCAAAGAGTGGTGACCCCAAGCAACTCGGACTAACTTGATAGTCTTATTCTTGAGCATCTTCTCTCTTCGGTCCAATACAGACACGGGCCTTTCCTCATACGAAAGGTTGGTACCAACAACCAATTTCGAATGATCTAGGATATGGCTCGGGTCTGGGATATACTACCGTAATTGGGATACATGGAACACGTCATGCACCTCGCTTAGCGACGGTGGAAGAGCGAGACGATAGGATACATCTCCTACTCTTTCCAGAATGTCAAACGGTCCTATATACCTAGGACTAAGCTTGTCCCGTACGCCGAAACGAATGACGCCACGGTTAGGCAAAATCCTTAGGAATACATGATCGCCGATCGAAAACTCGAGAGGGCACCGATGAGAATCGACCCAATGATGCTGGCGATCTTGGGCAACTCGAAGGTGATCTCGGACTCGCCTGACAACTTCAACTGTCTGGGCAATCATTTCTGGACCGAGCATCTGTCTCTCTCCAACATCATCCCAGGCTAGCGGGGATCTGCACTTCCTGCCATACAGTGCCTCGAACGGTGCCATCTGGATGCTGGCCTGGAAACTGTTGTTGTACGAGAATTTTACCAGGTGCAAGTGATCTTCCCATGAACCACCGAAGTCAAGTGTGCAAGACCGTAAAATGTCTTCAAGAGTCTGGATCGTACGCTCCGACTGACCATCTGTCTGCGGATGATATGCTGAACTAAACTGGAGATGAGTCCCCAAACTCTCTTGCAAGCTACGCCAAAAGTGCGACGTAAATCTAGAATCTCGGTCCGAGGTGATACTGACTGGCACACCGTGCAATCTGACAATCTGTCTAAGATACATTGCCGCTAGCTGAGCCGTCGATTGACCAACTCTGAATGGAAGAAAGTGAGCCATTTTCGTGAGCCGGTCAACTATAACCCAAATAGCATCTCTACCAGCTGGGGATCTAGGTAGTCCAGTCACGAAATCCATGGTCACATGCTCCCACTTCCACTCTGGAATTAGCAAGGGCTGAAGCAGTCCTGCCGGTCTCTGATGTTCAGCTTTAACTTGTTGGCAAACCAAACACCGAGAGACAAACCGAGCTATCTCCCGCTTCATGCCATTCCACCAGAAATGCTGTCGGATATCACGGTACATCTTCGTACTGCCGGGATGGATGGAATACTGAGAACTGTGCGCCTCTGACATGATCTTCTGTCTGATATCTCCGCTGGGTACACAAAGACGCTTACCATGTCGAAGTGTACCATCCTCATGAATGCATAACTCTAGTTTTTGTCCTACCTCATACTCTGCTCTGAGTCGCTGAAGCTTAGAATCTGTCGACTTCGCCATCCGGATCCTCTCAACTATAGTGGACTGAACTTGCATACTGGCTATCAAGGCCACACTGAAAGGGAGAACAACTTCAATACCCATCTTCTGAAGATCTGCTAACAGCTCTGGTTGCGCTGTTAGAAAATAAACTCCCGCTCTCCTGCTCAATGCATCCGCAACAACATTGGCTTTCCCAGGATGATACTGCAGGTTGACATCATAATCCACAAGAAGCTTCAGCCACCTTCTCTGACGCATGTTAAGATCCTTCTGGGTGAAAACATACTTCAGGCTCTTGTGGTCGGTGAAAATCTCTACCCTGTCTCCATACAAGTAGTGCCTCCACAACTTAAGTGCAAACACCACTGCTGCCAGCTCCAAGTCAAGGGTTGGGTAATTTCTCTCATGATCACAAAGTTGTCGTGACGCATAAGCTATTACCTTCCCATGCTGCATCAGAACACATCCTAAACCTCTGCCTGAAGCATCACAGTATACTGAGAATCTTCCGGTCCCATCTGGAAGCGTGAGAATATGAGCCGTCATTAAGCCTCGCTTCAACTTCTCAAAAGATTCCTGGCACTCTGCTGTCCAAGCAAACTGTACATCCTTGCGAGTCAACTAGGTCAGCGGCGCCGAGATCCGAGCGAAGTCCGAAACAAATCGCCGGTAGTAGCCGGCCAATCCAAGAAAACTACGAACCTCTGCAACTGTGCTGGGCACTGGCCATGACTCAATGGCCACGATCTTCTGGGGATCCACTTCTACTCCTCCTCTGGTGATGATATGAACCAAGTACGAAATACGATCGAGCCAGAACTCGCACTTACTGAACTTGGCATATAACTGGTGCTCTCTGAGGATCTGAAGAACTATACGGAGATGCTGCTCATGCTCCGCCTCACTCTTGCTGTAGACCAGGATGTCATCCAAGAACACAATCACAAACTGATCCAAGTAAGGCATGAAGATGCGATTCATGAGGTCCATGAATACTGCCGGCGTATTGGTTGCTCCAAAGGGCATGACAAGGAATTCCTAATGCCCATATCTCGATCTAAAAGCTGTCTTCGGAATGTCCTGCTCTCTGACTCTGATCTGATGATAACCTGAGCGCAAATCAATCTTCGAGAATACTGATGCCCCCTTGAGTTGATCAAACAAGTCATCTATCCTCGGAAGAGGGTATCTGTTCTTGATTGTCACCGAGTTCAAGGTACGATAATCTACACATAACCTGGACGTACCATCCTTCTTTTTCACAAGAAGCATCGGGGCTCCCCAAGACGATCCACTAGCACGAATGAATCCCTTGGTTCTAAGCTCTTCAATCATCTGGTACAATATCTCCAACTCTGATGGTGCCATCCTGTAGACCCTCTCTGACACTGGGGCTGTCCCGGGAATCAAGTCTATAGTGAACTCGATCTCCCGCTCCGGAGGCATACCTGGAAGCTCTTCTGGAAAAATATCTGGGAACTCATCCACTATTCTGGGCAACTGAACTGCTGCTACTGCCATCCGCAATACTGGAGGAGATGACTCAACTTCGCCTCGGGAGAAAGAAAACTCCGGCTCTCCTGGAATGCTAAAAATAACCCTGCCAATGCGGCAGTCTATCCTAGCATACTGGTCCCTCAACCAATCCATCCCTAAGACCACATCATAATCGGCCATCGGAAATTCTATCAATCTAGCGGAGAATTCTCTACCGCTAACTACGATCCGACACGAGAAAAACACTCTATTTACACCCACAAGTCCGTTACCAGTAAGTATATTAAGCCTTACTGATAATGACTCGGGCTCCAATCCTACCCGTGTCGCGAATCGTGCAGACCTAAATGAATGCGATGCACCAGAATCAAACAAAGCTGAAGCTGGAAAGGTGTTGACGAGAATAGTACCTGCCACTACCTCACCTGGTGTACTCCTTCTTCTCCCATGGTCAAGGCCAGCACTTGACCATGTCCTCTGGGGGCGGGTCCCCTCTGCTGAAAATTCCTCTGTCTGCTCTGGATCAGGGCTTGGGTCTGAGCATACTGCTGCGGTCTCTGCTGCTGGAATGCCTGGGCCTGCGTCAGCAATGGCCTCGGGAGCGGGTACTGCAACTGCTGCTGCTGCTGGACTGGCACTGGTCCTCTAACTGAAGGACTAGAGAAGGCTGATGAACTCCCCCTGTTCGGGCAGTTCCCAACCCTGTTGTCACTTCCCGTTCCCAGAACGCGTATTTTTATGCATGTATAACTCATGTATATTTATTTAGTATTTATCATAGATTATCCTGTATTTAAATCCCTTTAATTACCTGTTAATTAATTTCCTGCAATTTTATTTCTGCATTCTAATTATGTGCATTTTATTTTTCTGTATTTTATTTCCTGCTTTAGTCTTATTGGGTTCTCGGGTTCATGGTGGACAACCCGGCCCAACACCCCACCTACCACCACTCCCCCTATTTAAAGCCACCCTCTCCCTTCTCTCTCATCATTTACTTCTTCTTCTCCTTCCTCATCACTTCTCCACCTAACCAGCAGCAGCAGTAGGCAAGTGCAAACTTGCTTCTTCTTCTCCCATTTTTATGGTTCATTTGGCTTCCTCTCATGATCCTGAGAGAGATCAGTTCTTAGCATTTTTGGTTTCTGTGGCTTATTTTCTCTAGATTTCAGTTTGTGTATTTCGGCTGTTCATGAGTTCTTGGTCCACCAACTTTGCGTGTATTTTTCTGGCACTGGAGCGAAGGCTCCATAGGACTTGGAGTTCGGGAAATGTTGTACGCACACGTTCTTACGTGCTCGCATAAAACATCAGCCTAGTCACGCACACGTCTTTACGTGTTAGCGTGTATTTTTAGTCACGCTAACGTTCTCTTGAGCGTGCGTGAATTTTGAGTCACGCTCATGTCTTTGTACTTGCGTGCGTGACTTTTCACACTCACTCTGTGCGTGCGTGTATTTTTTAGTCATGCTCACTCTGTGCGTGCGTGTATTTTTAGTCACGCCCACTCTGTGCGTACGTGTATTTCTTGTCACGCCCACTCTGTGCGTGCGTGTATTTCTTTTCACACTCACTCTGTGCGTGCGTGTATTTTTTAATCACGCTCACTCTGTGCGTGCGTGTATTTTTAGTCACGCCCACTCTGTACGTGCGTGTATTTTTAGTCACGCCCACTCTGTGCGTGCGTGTATTTCTTGTCACGCCCACTCTGTGCGTGCGTATATTTCTTGTCACGCTCACTCTGTGCGTGCGTGTATTTCTTGTCACGCTCACTCTGTGCGTGCGTGTATTTTCAGTCACGCTCACTCTGTGCGTACGTGTATTTCTTGTCACGCCCACTCTGTGCGTGCATGTATTTCTTGTCACGCTCATACGCTCACGTTATGCCAGCGTGAATTCCTTATCACTTTTCACGCTCACGCTTGCCAGCGTGTATTATTTTATGTGCTCACTCCTTCCTGCTAGACTTAGCGTGACTTGTTGGTCTTAGCAGAGACTTCTTGCGTGACTTGTGGTCTTAGTCTAGACTTGTCAGTGTGACTTCCTGACCTTGGTGTTTCTATTGCTTTATAATTTATTCATCTAATAGTAGTATGATACTTCTCCTATTACACCCGTATGCCTTCTTGCATGAACTTGATAATCATAGCATGTTAAATGATTGTGTATTAGTGCCCTGTGTCTTGATTGGTTTATGGATATCCAGTAAGACTGGAACTTGACCTTGAGAGTTATAGACTCGACCCCAATTAATGATAATTGACTTCATGCCTTGTCACCATTGATGACGATGGTTATCTTGACTAAATTGATCATGCGTTCCTAGTTGGAACTAAGAGACTGGCTAGTCGTCTTATTGAATTGAATGAGTGGGACACGTTCAGGTTATGGACTATTATAATCGACTGGCTAATCCCGAATATTGACATACATGCACATGCAGGCTTCAATTTATTTATTTAATTATTTAATTATTTATTTTTTACAAAAGAAGCATGTGTACTTTATGGTCAAAGCATGATTACCGTGGTTAGATTTGATTGTTGCATTACGCTATGTAAAACCTGCAACCTAACCGTACTGGTATCGTTGTAGAGTTGCGCATATCGTACCCCGTACGGAAGTACTCATTTGAATGACCATGATCCACGGCATGGGATTTCACTCAACGTAGGGACTATTAAGTTAAATAAAATAATGATTGCATGGAGAGAATGGATTCCCGAGTTCTTACATGGCAGCCCCCTTGGGACGAGTAGTACCCGACGGGCCGGCTGCTTCCTACAGATACTGTAAATCTGCCACACGGGCAGGGAACAGTATCTGCTTTTATTATTATTGTATATTGTATATTGATGACGGGCGTCCTGCTAGGACTCGTCTAATTCATGCATGGCGCACATGATTCACTGGATAGACTAGCCTTGCTCGCACATAGTAAGAACTGAGGAATCCTTAATTTGTATTATTCCAGGATAACCTGGGACTCACAATAGCAAGCCGTAGGAGTTGATTGGCCGTTCAAGATGATTTATTTGTGTACTGTACCTACTCTGTTACCTAACTGGGATGATCAGAATGTCAGGACATGACGGGCCAACTTCTGTCCTTGTTTGGTTGGGAGGTTGGTTCGAAGTGTCGTAATGTGATGTGAATCCTAGTAGTAAGCAGAGATCTATTATTATATTCTTTTACTTACTGGTTTATATCCTTCATATCGTCCTTCCTTGTGGTACTTGCTATTAGAGGTCTAACCTCTCTGGTTTTGCATGGCCAGATTTAGAGCCGGTCCCCGAGGATCCAGCTTACTTCTACCTCCAGGATGGTCAATACTAGAGGAATGATTGCAGGAGGACTCGAGTGGGTTCCTTACTTCACTGCTCGTTTTGTTATTTATCTTTATACTTAGCCATTTGGCACCGACATGTTAGTCGAATTGTCTTGTACTTACTTTTACATAATTGTAATTAAGTCAGACTGCAGCTGATAACAATTGTGCATACTTGCTATATCATCTGGCTATGTTTTGTAAAGCCAGACCTCAAAAACATTTTTGACTGAGCGTTTGGGACGCCTTACTGCTTTATCTTACATGTTCTCTATTACTGTTTCTTGCTTGAATGATTGAGACAATAGATGTGAAGTGACCATAGTAAGACTTTTATGTAGTATGCACTCCCTCGTCTGGTTAGACAGCATTGATTATATTATACGGTATTCATCTACCCGTAATACGTAACTGGCTGAGTCATTCCCCCGCTCTCCAGTATTCTGGTTCTGGGGCGTGACACCTGTGGTCCGGGGCACCACAAACCAAGCACAATCCCTGTGCTCTGCGACACTCTGATACCACATGCCCTGGCTTCCCGCAGTGTGAACATCCCACTGCGAAGGACTGCTTCTGCTTCTGTTGCTGAGGGTGCGTCGGGGTAGAATGCTGAACCGACGTCACCGAGGCCGCCCACCTCGGAGCTCCAATAGTTAAGGCCCGGGCTGCCGGGGCCGGTGCTGAAGACTGATTCATCTGGCCGTGAGATCTCTTCCGACCTCCGACCCTATCCACAATCCTCTGGGAGGTGTACTCATGCCTCCGGGCTGCTCTCAAGACTGCATCAAAAGTCCGATGCTCAAATTGTTCTACTGCTAACAAGATCTCCAGATGAAGTCCCTGCTGGAACCGCTGGGCTCTATCATACTCGGTTGCCACCAAGGTGGGAGCAAACCGACTGAGTCTGGAAAACTCGGCCGCATATCCGTCGACCGTCCTGCCTCCTTGCTTCAGATTGGTAAACCTCGTCTGCAAGTCATACCGAGCCACAGCATCAAAATACTTCGTCTGGAATCTCTCTCTGAACACTGCCCAAGCAATGGGTGCCACTAATCCCTCGGCCTGCGCCGTCCACCAACTGCGGGCAAGATCTAATAGCTGCAGGCGCACAACGGCCACCTTCTCGTTCTCTGGGGTCCTGGCTGCTTCTAGAATCACCTCTGTGTCCTGAAGCCAAGCATCTACGGCGATAGCATCTTCACTACCGTCAAAGAAGGGAGGGTTCAAGCGCTTGAAGCTGTTGGCCGCGCTGTTACCGTGATGACCACCCCGGGTCAAAGCATCCGTCACTGTCTGTTGTAAGGCGTCTCCACGACGATATTGGGAAGCTATCAAGGTCCTGACGAGTCCTACCAAAGTGCCATCATCAGGTTCTATAGGCTGAACTGGCTGAACCGATGGCTCTCCGCCAGAAGGTACGACTCTGGAGGCTACCCCGGAATGCTGGGCTTGATCTCCATGTTGCTGCTGGTCCGCGGGAGGTGCTCCACCTTGCTGGTCGGTAGGACCACGAACAATGCCGCTGAAGAAGACGACATAGGGAACAATAAGGAAGGACTAGGACAGATCAACGATACAAGCATATGATCAGGACAAGAATCCAGGGATTCAGAAGATACGAGCAGAGTTCAAGGGCGGATATTGATTGAGACATCTATTCGGTAACCCTCATATATCTTGATTTACAAGACCTGCATGGGCCACCACTTAAACCATGTCACGCCCCAGAACCAGAATACTGGAGAGCGGGGGCAGACATAGCCAGCTACGTATATTGAAGTGCAACCCACCTCGCTATACGGTCACGGCTGTCTAGGATACATGAGGGTTTAACTACAAGCCAGCAGTCTCCTAAGGTCATGAACAAGCCTATTGTCTCAATCACAAGCAAGTAAGTAAAGGTTACAAGATGTATGATCATTAAATATACAATAATAAGGCGTCCCAAATATTACATATTCAGTTGATCATGAAGCTAGTCGTACAAAATGTCAGGACTAGCAAGAGTTTAGTCATACATGATCAACCCTAGGATCTGTTAATCATGTTACAGCCCGTAGGCAGACAGTAAGTAAAAGTACAATCGAGCTAACACGTGCTCGTCGGCTAAACGCCTTAAAAGAATAATTTTACAATAAAGTGGGAGGACAAAAAGAAACCCACTCGTTGCCAGGGTTACGCCTGGTGGTCACCATCTGGCTGGAAGTTAGGTGGATCCTCTGGAGCTGCTCCGATATCTGGCCATACAAAACCAGCTGGGTCAGACCCCAGTAAGAGCAAGTGCCACAAAGGAGGCTTCACTTAGAAACTAAAACCAGCATATAGTAAGGAACTTTAAAGTTAAATTATCAGAAATAACAACAATAATTGAGTACGAGAAAACCATTCAAGTAGCCAGACTACAACCCTTAAACCAAACAAGGACAGGGGTTGCAATCCTTCACCTGAATGGAAATCCGTCTCAAATACTATGGACAAGGTAATAAGACAATAAACGAAGAGAAGACACAGTACTGCTCCGGAAGCCAGGTTACAACCCTTAAACCAAACAAGGACCGGGGTTGTAATCCTTCGCCTGAACAGAACTGGACTCCTGATCTTTATTGTTAAGGCCATTATAGATAATCATGTTGCTGAAGTAAGATAAAACATGAAAAGCATGGCACGGGGTACAAGTAAGGCAATAACCGAAGGGAAGGCACAGAACTGCTCCGGGAGCCAGGTTACAACCCTTAAACCAAACAAGGACCGGGGTTGTAACCCTTCGCCTGAACAGAACTGGTCTTCCGATCGTTATTGTTAAGGCAAGCATCAATAATCGTGTCTTGTCACGATCTTGCACATGATCAGGATAAGACTAAGCTAGAATAACTTCATCCAAGCAATCACGGCCAATCAAGAGTAAGGCTTGATACTTTAACTAGCTAGGGTTATCACAGGCCTAGTTACTAGCAGATGCAATGAGATTATTTCAACAGCCACAAGCCCTGCAGACTATCCAAGTTATCCAGGTCGAATGTCCGTTTATGAAGGGTGCACCACATGACTGTGTGCTGGAAGTGTGCCCTACTCGTCGGTAGGCTACAAGTCCACTTAATGCGCCCAGATAACGGGATTGCTTGTAGCTGAAAATCTCTTCATGTCTACTGATTATTCTATTTTATTACTCTTAGTTAATTACAGTAGGTATCCCTGACCGTGGTACTCAGGGATCCCATCCTAGACATGATGCAAGACAATACTGGTTTATTGTGCAAACGCAATCATCCACGGTGTCCAGGTTAGTCATTCTTGTCAGGTCATGTCACGTTAGCCGTCGCAACCGCAATTCGAGATAATCATGTCAGGTATGCTTGTCCTGCCATGCCGTGTTCAATTATTATTAACAAACCTATTAAATAAATTCGTGATTATCAAGTTCATGACAAAAGGCGTAAGGATATAAAATGGGCGTAAGATATCTAATAAATTATCAATATACAGGGCTATAGAAGAGCCAAGCAAAAAAATAAAACCAAACTGACACGCTGACCTAAGACCAAGTCAGCCAAAGGTCATACGCTCAGGTCAAGCCACGCTCAGGCCAACCTACGCTCAGGATAGGGTAAGTCATATGCTTCCAAAAGGCAGCGTATGGGGTCCATACGACTCCTTGTCAAGCAAGCGAGCGTATGCGAGTCATACGCTCCCAAAAGGCAGCGTATGGGGTCCATAAGACTCCTTGTCAAGCAAGCGAGCGTATGCGAGTCATACGCTCCCAAAAGGCAGCGTATGGGGTCCACTGCGCTGCGCTAAAGAGCGCACACAGCTCAGTGACGCAAGCTAAAGAGCTCGCGCACTGCTCACTGTCTTCTCCAAATCAGCAGGAACTCCAAAGTTGAACCCAAAGCTCCAAAAGCCCATAACTTGGTCAAAACAAGTCCAAATCCAACTTTTTAAAGGTCAAAATTGGGTAGAATAAAATTCTCTACCACATGGAACCATCAGAACTTGAAAACAAGAAAGTTTAATAGATCAAAACCATGAAAATCCAAAAATAACTAAATTCTAGATCTACAAAAATCCAAGCTTCAAAGTCGAAAATGACAAGTTCTAATGTAGATTAGAAAGTTGCAAAGAAGAGGTTAGAACAATAAAATGGTGAGTTTCCTCATGAAGCAAGATTGCACTTGCCTAGGCTAGGGTTTTCTTGGTTGGTGGTGGAGAGTAATGAAGAAGAAATGAAATAATGAGGAGAGAGAATGGGAAGAGGTTAATAAATGGGGTTGGCTGTGGTAGGTAGGGGGTTCACCCTTGGTTCATGATGAACCAAGGCTAATCAAGCCTAGCCGAACCAACCCAAGCTAACCTAAACCAAGATGAACCATGGCCTAATACGAGATAAAATACGTACACGTATTCTTAAATACGTAATACGAACAACAGGCATTACAGCGAGGGCTCGAACGACGGACGATAAGCTCTTGGCCGGGTACAGGCGGGTCAGGGAACATCTCACGGTGGATCGAGATGGTGGTGGAGAAGGTGACCAGTGTACTGGTGAGTCCGGCGATATGTTGGGCTAGGTGGATGGAGGGGTTAATTTGGCCTTGACCCTTGCTAGTTACTATGAGGAAGTGCTGCTTCATTGTATTTATTAACTAGTCAAGGTTTGATCAGATGATTGTGTTCGTGTTTATTCAGAGGTGGATTGGGCTAAGATTTATAGGAGATGAGGGTGGTACATGCCAAGAGGAGGAAAAAACGATTCAAAACGTCGAAAATAGAAATTTTTGTTGGAGTTTTTCCTTTTCTTGAACTTGTAGAGAGCTTGCTCTCAACAAGCCATGTAAGTTTAGTCCCACATTGGAAAGAAAAACTCATGGGTATCTCAATATAACCCATCTTGAGGAGTAGAGAGATGCACATGCGGTGGTGATCCTAAGGAGGGGACCATGTGGGTGATTTTATTTGGAGGTAAGGGTAAGACACCTATTAAAAGCATTCATGCTTTTTAGCCAAGCTCAATTTAATTCCATTAGGGCTAAGCCCCAAAGGGGCTTAACAACTCGTACTCGGGCTCATGAGGCGTAATGGCGTTTTGTTGGCGCACTTAGCACGTCATCATCGTCGTGCCACTGGGCGCACGGTTCAGATCTGACATTCAACGTCGCACACATTTTGAATCTGAGCGGTTACAGCAAAACACTATAAATAGAGACTCTCTTGTCTCTCAGAAAGTAACTTCTTATGATTTTTTCCAGAGAGAGAAGAGAGTGCTTCTGCATCGACGCCCTGTGGTTTTCTTCGTCCGGCCGAGGAGTCTGCGAGCATATTGGCAGAGCGTTCCAGAGTTCTAACGAACTTGTTAGTTCCTGGAAGCTGACCGTGTGGGCGGATCTTGTAATGTCCCACTCCGTACGGTGTATTATGCTGAGACGTTGACTCAGTAAGTCGTATTGACCAAATGAAATGTATCGATGCGAATCGATACGAGAGTTACGTTACCCTGAGTAAAGCATCGAACTAAGTCGATGCGAAGAGTTGCATTGTCCCAAAGAATGCATCGAGTTAAATCGATGCAAAGCACCGCATTACCCCAAAGGATAAGTGCGTTAAGACAGCTCGAATATTCTAAGAAATCGAATCGACCAAGGCACAAGTCTGAATCGATGCAAGTATTAATTTTAGTTGGTTTTATGTGCAGGCTATACGTTTACGCTGAAATATTAGAGGGCAACATTTTGCCTCATTCGCAACGGGTTCGCAAAACCCAAATCATCGTCTCGCAACGGGCTGGGACTTGGGCACGGTAAGCCAAATCGGACGTATAATTCAATGAAGCACAAAGTGCTCAAATGGCTAAGTCATGAGAGTTGGTCGTGCAACAAAATTATGAAATCGAACCGCACCAGCTCGGCAAACAACAAGGCAAATCGACTCAAGGTGGAAGGATGGACTCTTCTTTTTACTCCTTCATGCCAAAGTCAGAACATATCATTGTATGCTAAGTTAACCTATCGACGCCACGGACGTGGTCCTATCGGAAGATAAATCGTAGTGTGAGTTGAACAATAGTTAGAACAATTGAAATGAAACGTGCATCAAATGCACGAGTCGCTATGGAACATTGGATATCGTAAAGGCGAGCGCCTCGGTGCGCAAGCCGCAAGAACATAGGATAACTGTATTCGGCGAGTGCCTTAGTGCACGAGCCATTCCGTGCCTTCGTGCACGAGTTAGTAAGGCTAGTACATTGAAAGACAATAGGCGAGCGTCCTAGCGTGCAAGCCACGAACATTGAACACTAAGTCATAGAACATGGAAATACGGCTTCGATGCGTGCACCAAGTGCACGATGCGAGGAAAAAGATAATAAATGTGTCAAAACGTGCCTACGTGTACGAGATCATAAAAGATGGCTTCATTGCGAAAGAATACAGTTGTGGCATGAATGTGGCAGAACTGTCGGATATGACATGATACCTCAAAAGGTGTTCGGGACCTTCGGGTCATTCGGTTGACGAACATAGAGTTGAGGCATGATGCCATTGAACATTGAAACGAAGTATAAAATGTAAGAACATAGAAAATTAATGGAATAAATACGAGATGATAAAGTCTGAGTCTCGAACTCAAGACTATGTTTGGTTGTTTGATAAAGTCTGAGCTTCGGGCTGAAGACTATATTTGGTTGTTTGAATAATAGGACGTTGCATGGTCGAATGGACTTGAGATAATTGTGATAATCTTCTGTGCACGAAACGTTCCCTCCGAACGGGTACGACGGGACACCGGGACCGTTCGGCCTAGGAGGGATATAATCTTTGATGGGCACTCATTTGTAAAGACGATTAGCACCAGGTTATAGATGTAAAAATTCGTAAATGATGGTAGACATGAGGTACATTTCGGTTGTTGGGGTAGCAACCCAATCCGTGAAACGCCAGACAACCCAAATTCGAGAAAGAAAATAAAGAAAGAAAAAAAAAGATAAGATAAGATAAAGAGAAACGCCTTTAGTCTATTTTGGCGCGAATACGCCAACGACCATCATATAGTTAAGGAACGATGGGTTGAAAGTGCAGGCATGTATTGTCACGATCCGCTACCCAAATTGTTGGGCCGGGCCGAGTCATGTCCAGCCTACGCTTGAGATAAAATGTAGTAAGCTGTTCTAAAATAGACAATACAAGATCAAAGTGTGCTAACAGTTTTATTTGACATATTTGAGTTTAAAACATCATAAACACAAAATCATCTAGTATAAATATGTCCCAAATACATAGCCAAGATGTAAAACTGGATATAGGTCCAGTAACAAAATACATAGTCTAAAATATATCTGCTCTCAAAAGTCCCGAGCAACTAAACAAACTAGACGAGTTTTCCCACAGGTACATCCTCGTATGGTAAGGCCTGATCCTCGATGGCGATCCCATAATAGGAATCACATAGCAACTCCTCCTCGGTAAGTATCCCTACAACGTTATCCTGTCAGGACGGGAGCAAGTACTGATTCTATAAACTAAATATACGAAGCATGAAATGAACAGCGGTGTAATAAACAGAAATCATGGTATATCACAATCTATCATGGCAAGGATATATATGTCATAGCGACAGATATATATGTAATATTTAAAATTGGAGCAGGTACGTGATCGTCAATAGGTGTACAATATACTGTGGCACATGTAAATAAAATATACTTTTGTACAAGGAATAAGATGACAGATGTACATACGTACAAATACAGCTGGATAAGTACATACGGTGCGGTAAACATATAAAATGCAACCTTGCTCGAGTTCGGTAGAGGGGGCATGATCACGTACTCAACTATCAGTTTTCCCATAACCCAGATTCTAACATGTGAGAGATACGAGAATAGTATAAAACATGGTAGTTACTGAGAGCAGTATAAAGTATGTGAAACATGTCGAGATATTCCAGAAATGACTTACAGTTTAAGTATCGGTATTAACATGGTTTATACACAATTCATTATATGCAGTAAATAAAGTTCGTAGAGGTACTTGCCTCGTGCAAAGCAAGGGCAGTTATATGAAGCTATAGATATTCGGTGTCCCGTCACTATAAAAAGGATATATAAACTTAGTTTTTATACTAAGCTAAATACTAGGACACTAGTGGTGTGACACGACTTTCTGACTGGACACCTAGCCAAGTGCTGACTTTAGCATAGAAGACCAATGTGGGGTGACACAATACCTAAAACAACTTTCTAGGGTCTCTATACTAAGGTAGGGTAAGGTCCAACACCAAAATATCCCAAAATTACACATAACTTTGCAAGTCGTAATTATTTAATAAATAAATCAGACTGTACACTGTATTCCAACAATTATTAAGATAGGCAAAAGCTTAAATACTTGTTAATTATAGAAATTTATAGTAACTTTTTTGGAATTTATAAACCCTTATAGATATTTATTAAAAATGAGTAAACATAAGTACCTTAAAAATGAGTTCTGTTTTCCTATTTTTATAAAATGTCAAAAGTACTAATTAAATCCTTGAAAAACAATATTAAATTAGCTAAATTAATATAGTATTTAAATATAATTTTTCTAAGATTTTTACAGTAATTAAATTGCATATAAAAATTCAAATACAGCAAGTTACAATTTTTGGAAAATAAATAATTAATTATTTAATATTTTATCCACGTATACAAAATTGAACCGGAGTCCAGATACGGGACCCAAAGCCATGAATCAAGTCCGATATGACTCGTACAGGCCTTGAATATATTTAGGCTCATTTAAGTCCACCGAACCCATGCTAGATCTGGACTTAAATGGCCATAATTCACAGTTTAGAAAAATATGAATTTTAAATACGTAAGTAATTAATAATAAAATAATATATTTTAATGCAATAAAATATACATATCAATAATATTTATTGACAATAAAATAACATGTAAATATAGCATAACTATATTTGTATACATAAAAGCACAAGTATGTATATATATATATATATATATATATATATATATATATATATATATATATATATATATATATATATATATATATATATATATATTTTCTATAGAAAATATATATATATATATGTTTTATATATATATATATATATATATATATATATATATATATATATATATATATATATATATATATATATATATATATATTTTTTTTTTTTTTTCTTTTATATATATATATATATATATATATATATATATATTATATATTTAAAATATATATATATATATATATATATATATATATATATATATATATATATATATATATATATATATATATATATATATATATATATATAACAGTATATAACAGTATAGAAAATAAAAATACATATATAAATACTGTATATAACAGTATATATATAATATATATAACAGGATATATGTATATATATATATAAATATATATATATATATATATATATATATATATATTTATATATATATATATATATATATATATATATATATATATATATATATATATATATATATATATATATATATATATATATATATATATATATAACAGTATATAACAGTATAGAAAATAAAAATACATATATAAATACTGTATATAACAGTATATATATAATATATATAACAGGATATATGTAATATATATATAAAATACATATACATATATACATATATACATAAATATACATAAATAAATAAAAACCCAAAAAAATAACAAAATTCAGCCAGGGGGGTTCGAACCCTGGCCTCACTAAGAGGGGCGGTGCTGATCTCCACTCGGCTGACCATTAGGTCAGCTCAAGCTTGCTGTCAAGATTGGGTTCCACAAAAACATAAATCAACCCAATAGCATTAAGCCCAAACCCGTTAACAACTAAACCCATTAATTACGTATTCGTGTCCAGACAGTTAGGAACACGAGCAAGCTAGGTTCGATACGCATCCTGTGTCCGTGGCTAGCACGACACACACGACACGAATTTACCGTATCCGAGCACACTAGCGAACTCCTCGTGCTTAGGCAAGTCCAGTGATGCAAACACGAGACACAGAGTGACACGAGAGACGAAATGACACGTACGTGTCCGGTCGAGCGGGTTATCGAGGCTACTGCACGGCGGTGGAGGCGCCAGGGTCGACGGAGAAAAGTGGCGCTGAGTTCGTCTCGTCATGGCAAAACAATTATAATTTGCAATTACTCCTCCCCGTTGTTGTTCTGTGGAAATATAATTTGCACAGACAAAACAAAATTTACAAACTCTTTAAAATATTTAAAATAATTACAAATTGCTACTAAAAAAATTTGATAAATTGCAAAATAATATCTTAGGTTTTAAAAACCATTTAAAAATTAATTAAAAATTCTAAAAAATCCCTAATAATTATAATAAATTATTTTAAGGCTAAAAATATCATTGTAACTAAAAATCTTTAATTTAAACTAATTAAAATATTAGGGGCTTATAAATCTTTCCTCCTTAAATAATTTCGTCATCGAAATTCGCAAGGATAGAAGACTCTACAAACATTTTAACATAGCAAGCAATTAAAACAATGACTAGGGCTACTATTAAGACTAACCTCTAAGGTATCAAGCAGGAACGGATGGTTCCCTCGTGGCTGGTGGGTCGAACAAGTAAGGATATCTCTCCCTCATGTCTGACTTTCTTTCCCAAGTAGATTCTTCCGGAGAGTGGCGGCTCCAAGCTACTCGGACCAAGGGTATGACTTTGTTTCTCAGCCTCTTCTCCTTCAGGTCCAATATCTCCACTGGCTGCTCGGTAACTGCAAGACTCGGTTCGATCTCCAACTCCGAATGATCCAGCACATGGCCGGGGTCTGGAACGTATCTCCTCAGCTGAGACACATGAAAGACATCGTAAACTCCTTATAGGTTGGGTGGAAGTGCGACCCTGTAAGCTACCTCTCCGATCCTGCCGAGTATCTCGAACGGTCCAATGTATCTAGGGCTCAACTTGCCGCCTAGTCCGAATCGGATCGTCCCTCTGGTGGGTGATATCTTCACTAACACGATATCCCCGTTGGCGAACTCCATTGGTCTGCGACTAGCATCGGCCGAGTGTTTCTGCCTGTCCTGAGCAACTCTGAGTCTGTCTCTGATCATCCTGACCTTCTCTGCTGCCTTAGTGAGCATCTCCGGCCTAAGCATAACTCTATCTCCAACATCATCCTAAAAGAGCGGTGTACGGCATCTTCGTCCATATAGTACCTCGAATGGAGACATACCGATGCTGGCTTGGTTGTTGTTGTTGTATGAAAACTCTACCAAGTGAATATAACTCTCCCATGACCCGCCGAAGTCCAGAACACAAGTCCTCAACATATCCTCGAGCGTCTGAATCGTCCTCTCGAACTGTCCATCAGTCTGTGGTTAGTACGCTGTACTGAACTTGAGTCGACTGCGCAACTCCTCCTGTAAGCTCCTCCAGTAATGGGATGTGAATCTGCTATCCCGGTCCGACACGATGCTCACCGTTACTCCGTACAAGCGAACTATCTGCTGCATGTATAGCTCCGCCAACTTTTCGGTGGAGAGCCCCACCTTGAAGGGTATGAAGTGAGCACACTTCGTCAGCCTGTCAATGATAACCCATATGGCATCCTTCCCTCCTTGGGAACGAGGAAGCCCTGAGACAAAGTCCATCGTAATGTGTACCCACTTCCACTCGGGAATGGGTAACGGCTGCAATAGAACAGCTGGCCTCTGACGCTCTGCCTTGACCTGCTGGCAAACTAGGCACCTCGAAATAAAGCATGATACATCTCTCTTCATCCTGTGCCACCAAAAATGTTTCCGCAAGTCACGGTACATCTTGTTGGCAGCGGGGTGAATAGAATATTGTGATCGGTACGCTTTCTATAAGATCGCCTCTATCAGCTCACCCTTCGGCACGCATAACCGACTGCCGTGCCTCAAGTATCCATCCTTTGCTACGGTGAAGTCATCAAGCAATCCAGCTAAAGCCTGAACTCTGAGTCTGCGGAGGCTCTCATCTGTAGACTGAGTCTCCTTGATCTGCTTCATCAGACTTAACTGAATCTCTAGCACCATCATCTGTATCACTGATCCTGGCTGAATCACCTCAATACCGAGCTTCTCCAGATCCTTCCACAAATGCCGATCTATCATCAGATACTATGCCATCGGATGCCTGCTCAGCACATCCGCTACCACATTTGACTTCCCGGGGTGATACTGCAAATCGATGTCGAAGTCCTTCATCAACTCCAACCATCTTTTTTGCCTCATGTTCAGCTCCTTCTGCGTGAACACGTACTTCAAGCTCTTGTGGTCAGTAAAGATTTTCACTCGCTCTCCGTATAAGTAGTGTTTCCACAACTTGAGTGCAAAGATCACCGCAACCAACTCTAGGTCGTGGATGGGATAGTTCCATTCATGAGTCCGTAATTGCCTAGATGCATAAGCAATTACTTTCCCATGCTGCTGCAGGACACATCCAAGCCTTTTTTCTAAAGCATCGCTGTAAATGGTGAAACCTCCAGATCCTGAAGGTAATGTCAGAACTGGAGCGGTCGTCAGCCTCCTCTTCAGCTCCTCAAATGCTGCCTGGCAGTCCTCTGACCAGGTTTACTCTGCGTCCTTCCGCGTCAGCTTCGTCATGGGTTCAGCTATTCTAGCAAAGTCCTGGACGAACTTTCTATAATAGCCTGCTAATCCCAAGAAACTCCTGATCTCTGAAACCGATATCGGAGCCTTCCACGTCTCAACGACAGTAATCTTCCTGGGATCTACTGAGATCCCCTCTCTAGTGACCACTTGACCGAGAAACTCCACTCGGTCTAGAAAGAACTCGCACTTCGACAATTTGGCATACAATCACTCCTTCGTCAGAATCTCCAAAAATGTCCGTAAGTGTTCTGCGTGCTCTTCCAGCATCTTTGAGTATATCAGGATGTCATCGATAAACACCACGATAAACTTATCCAGATACTGGTGAAATGTCTTGTTCTTCAAGTTTATAAAGACAGCTGGCACATTTGTGAGACCAAATGGCATCACCAAAAACTCGTACTGCCCGTACTTCATGTTGAACACAGTCTTCTGGATGTCTTCAGCCTGACTTTCACCTGGTTGTAACCGGATCTCAAATCTATCCTAGAAAATACCTTCACCCCACTCAACTGGTCGAACAAATCATCTATCCGAGGCAGAGGATATTTGTTCTTAATGGTGATGGTATTTAATGTCCGGTAGTCAATGCACAACCGAACTGTACCATCCTTCTTCGGTACAAAGTGCACTGATGCTCCCCATGGAGAAGCATTAGATCGAATGAAACCATTTTTAAATAGGTCATCGATCTGCTCCTTCATCTCTACGGTCTCCTTGGGATTCACCCTATAGCAAACCCGGGATACTGGTGATGAGCCCGGTACTAAATCTATGGTGAACTTCACATCTCTGTCAGGCGGAAGTCCTGAAAGATCCTATGGAAATATATCCATAGACTCCCTAATGATAGGGTGTGGCAGTGCTAACTCCCCAACTGTCGCACAACAGTTCGGCTCTAGGCTAATCTCTGGTCCTGTCCTCCTGACACTGAATGGTGTCGTTCCTGGGGGACTGAACAGAATACTACCTGCATGACAGTCTATAGCTGTGTGAGCGTAGCTAAGCCAATCCATTCCTAATATGATATCATATCCGGGAAGTGGCATCACAAAGAATCGTCCCCCAAATCCTCTCCCAGCTATAGTAATAGATCATCTATAGATAGCTCTAATAGGTACTGGTCCGCCTTCTGTCATTACTCTACTCATTTCATCGGTGGGTATAGCTACTAAGTGGTGTTTTTGTAAAAACACTAATGACAGAAAGCTATACGATGCACCAGAATCAAACAAGCATGGAGCTAGAAAATTATGTAAATAAACATGACCCATGATGACGTCAGCCAAATAATCTGGCTCCGAAACCTGCTCCGGCTCCGCCTCAAGAGCTAGACTATAAGCCTTCCCCTAGGGTCCCTTCTGCTGCTGCAGATGCTGTCCGAACCTCTGATGCTGAGTCGGGAGTGGTGGTCCTCTAGATGGTGGTCCAGTACCTGGTGCCCTCGCCACTAGACAGTCCCAAAGCTGGTGGGTTGTAGGCCCACAAGCTAAGCACTGCTTCAGCCTCTTCCTGTAGATGGAGTAATCATGCCCTGGCCTCCTACAGTATACACACATAGCTCCCCTCTGATGCTGTGGTCCCGGAGCTCTAACTGGTGGGGTTGGGTGATGTGGTATGGAAGGACGGTATGTCTGCTGGTGCGGCACTAGTGCTCTCGACTGGAAAGCCTGGCGCTTGGAAGGTCCCTTGTGGTGTACGGAAGCCGACCTCTTGCAAGACAGAAGACGCTCCTCTATCCCCCGGGCCAACTCTAGGCTCTGGTAGTAGTCAGTCATCTCGTTCGCTACTAGGAGGATGCCAATGTCTGGGACTAGACTATAAAAAAATCTACACATCATCTCCTCGGGGTCTGCAACCAGACTAGGAGCAAAATGACTCAAATGACTAAACTCTGCCGCGTACTCGTCAACAGAACAGTTCCCCTGCTGGATGTTCTAGAATTTTAGCCCCATGGCTACTCTAGCAGTAGTCGAGAAGAATTTTTTCTTGAACTGGATCTTAAACTGACCACATGTGGGTCCCCCTCCCGTGAATAGTAGCTCATTCCTGAACCAGACTCCTGCTAAGTCTATCTGTAAAAATCTCGCTGCCTGTAATGACCATTGTTCGTATTACGTATTTTAGAATACGTGTACGTATTTTGGACTCGTATTGCATGTCTTCCTGCTTGATTTATTTTGGCATTTCATTGATTGGTTTATCTTGGTTCGGCTTGGTTTTGTATGGTTCAGTTTTGCTTGATTTTATGTAAACCAAACCACTCCCACCTACCAACACCCTCTTTATTAAATATCCTACCAAATATTTCTCTCTCCATATTAACTTTCTTCTTCCCCACCATTACTTCTCCACCAACCTGAGAGTGGAAGGTTTAGGCAAGTGCATCTTGCTTCATGGAGGAAGTCCATTTTTATTGTTCTATTGTCTTCCTCATGTATTTCTAACCCACTTTAGTACTTAGCATTTTTCATTTCCATGGTTAAATCCTTGCAAATTTAGCTTTGTGGTATTTTTGGTTTCCAGGAGTTTTGATCTACCAAACTTGCATATTTTTGCTAGTTGATAGTTCCATGTTGTAAAAAATTCCATTTTACCCAAATTTGACCTATGGGAGTCTGAATTTGGGTTCCTATTGTTGTTTGGAGGAGCATGGAGGCCATGGTATTTTTCATGGACATGTTATCTGTGGGAAACCATTATTTGCACTCTGAGCCGTATGAGCATTTTAGCTCTGAGCCACATGAGCATTAATTGCCTTGGCCGCATGGCCATTAAATTTTGTTGGCCATTGGCCATTTTCTAGCCGCATAAGCATTTGCTATATTTTGCTGGCCGCATGGCCATTCACTAGAGTCAGCCGCATGGCCTTTGCTTATTTTAATGCACGTATTAGCAAGCCTATTTTAATGCATGGCCTTTGCATATTTTAATGCATTAGTAAGCATCAGCTTGCATGCATACGTACAAGTACTTGGCCGCTCGTACAAGCACTTGGCCGCATGCAAATGCTAAAAGTGAGCCGCATATAAGCATACATGTTATATTTAATGCATTTTATCAAAGTCAGCCGCATGCATGCTTGAATACTTAGCATCAGCCGCATATACTTAATGCATTAAATAATGCATTTGTAAGTCAGCCGCATGCATGCAAGCATGCATGCATTCTTTAATGCATTGTTAATGCATTTGTTAATGCATTCTTTAATGCATTCCTTAATGTATTTCTTTAATAATGTATTCTTTTAGCACCAGCCGCATATGGCTTAAGAATCTTTAATGCATTGTTAATGCATTCTTTAATGCATTCCTTAATGCATTTCCTTAATGCATTTGTGACTACATTCTTTTAGCACCAGCCCGCATACAAATGCAAGCCTTTGCTTGCATTGTAACCCACGTGGGCTTTGCATGTATATTAATGCATGCTTGCATTGTAATCCACGTGGCTTTGCTTGCATTATATTAATGCATGCTTGTGGCATTGTTTGCATGCAAATGCCAATAGTGAGCCGTATATGGAACATGGGAACAAAATCAGCCGCATGCATATTAATGCATTATACTAATGCATGCAAGCATACATTTAATATATATATTAATATAATGTATATTAATATAATGTATATTAATATATATTAATATATTAATATAATGCATTATATTAATATAATGTATTTAATGTATTAATGTATTATTTAATGTATTTTATTAATGTATTAAATGCATTTGCATGCAAGCATGCATGCTTATATATTTAGCATTAGTCGTATGTTATATTTAATGTATTATATCGCATGCTCATATATTTTTCTCAGCCGCATATGGCTAAGTGACTGCTGGCCGCATGAAAATTTTTCCGAGCCATATGAGTCCCCCACAGCCCTTGCCTCTTCTAATATTTAGTTACTAAATGTGTGCTTATGCCAAATTAATTGTTCCCTGACACGATGGTGACCCGTTGTGGTGCACTTTTGACAATGATATGACATGATAGTGGCCCGACGTGGCATACTCCTGACAGTGGACATGACATGATATATATATTTTGAAGGCTGTTGCGACGGCTAGCATGTCATAACAAGCTTGAATGGCCTGGACACCGTGGATGATTGTGTTTGTACAATTGAACCGGTAATGTTTGCATCATGTCTAGGACATGGATCCCTGAGTACCACGATCAGGGGTACCTACTGTAAATGGCTAAGGCTAATAACTAGACTAATTCAGTAGTCATGAAAGATTTCTCCAGCTACAGGCAATCCCGCGGCCACCATTGTTGGACTTGCAGCCTGCCGACGAGTAGGGCACAAGTCTAGATTTATTGATATATAGAAAAGGACAAGGCACCGCTTAATGAACCCAAGTCGCCTGGATAACCTGGATTATCTGCAGGGCTTGTGGCTGGAGGAACATCTCACTACATGTTGTGATAACCCTAGTTAGCTAATGTAGAAAGCCGTAGTCACTGATTGGCCTGGAGCGATTGTATGGTGTAGTTTTAGTGCTCAATTATTGCAAGCTTGATCGCATGATTGTCACTTTTAACAATAAAGATCAGGGGCTAAGTTCTGTTCAGGTGAAGGGTTACAACCCTGGTCCTTGTTTGGTTTAAGGGTTGTAACCTGGCTCCCGGAGCAGTTCTGAGTCATCTCTTTGTTTATTGTCTTATTGCACCCCACGTCACGCTTGTAATGTTTTACCTTACCAACAGGATTTGGAGACGAAGTTCTATTCAGGTGAAGGGTTACAACCCCGGTCCTTGTTTGGTTTAAGGGTTGTGACCTGGCTACTTGAATGGTTCCCTCGTACTCTATTATGACTGTTGTTATTCTTTTATTATCAAGCTCTTTTGTAACTACTTTTAATATTTTTTTTCTGATGTGCTGGTTTTAGTTCTTAAGTGAAGCCTTCTTTGTGGCACTTGCTCTTTTCTGGGATCTGACCCAGCTGGTTTTGTGTGGCCAGATTTTGAAGCAGCTTCAGAGGTTCTACCGACCTTCCAGCCTGATGGTGACCACCAGGCGTAACCAGGGCAACGAGTGGGTTTATTTTTGCTCTTTCACTCTATTGTAAAGATTTTATTTTGAGGCGTTTAGCCGACGAGCACCTGTTAGCTCGTATTGTATACCTTATTATTGTCTGCCTACGGACTATAACATGATTGACAGATCATAGGGTTGATCATGTATGACTAAACTCTTGCTAGTCCTCACATTTTGTAACGACTAGCTTCATGATCAGCTGGATATGTAATGTTTGGGACATCTTACTATTGTATATTTGGTGATCTTATATCTTGTAACTTTACTTGCTTGCTTGAGATTGAGACAATTAGGCTTGTTATTGACCATAGGAGACTGATGGATTGTAGTTAAACCCTCATATATCTAGACAGCCGTGACCGTATAGTGGGGTGGATTCTATTTCATTATACGTAGCTGGCTATGTATGCCCCTGCTCTCCAGTATTCTGGTTCTGGGGCGTTACACTGCCTTGACCTAAAGGTCACCCGGCAACCTAGCTCCGAGGAGCTTCCTCTCTACCGAGTCTAGCTAGTCATCTGCGACTATGATGCCCTCAGTCCCCATAAACTTCTTGGGGTTCAAGCTCATGAAGTCCTTGATATTCCCCGCTTTCGGTCCTGGCTCTACCGGTGGTGGGACCATGGTACGCTCCTCAGAACGCTCTATGCTCTAGCGAAGTAAGGTGGTCTGCTCCTGATGGGTCGTTAGGAACCCCTGGATCAGAGTGAGCAGTTGGTTCCCGTCGAGAGTGACGGAAGCCTGGGTAGGTATAACAATTAGGTGGTGGTGGGAGTATCGTGTCCTGCTGGGACTGTGAGGTAGAAGGTGGTGGAGGCATCTGGGTTGGTGGATTTGTGGAGTGGAGGTGTATGGTAGGTGGAGGTGGAGGTGGAGGTGGAGGTGCTTCGGTCAACTGGTCGACCGGCTGGATAGGAAGTGTAGCTTCCATTCCCGAAAAAATTTTGAAAATATTTTTTTATCATTTATTTGATTTAAATGGTGACTATTAGATTTTATAAATAATTATTTAGTTTATTATTACGGTAGATGATTTTAGTCATGGTTAGGAATTTGAGTACAAGGTGATTAGAAATCATGGCACGGATAGTGCAGTGGCGTGCCTTGACTAGTGTATTAGCCATGCCAAGGAAGAACCAGCCATAAGTGTGTCCTAACTAGAAAAATTAGGCCAAGTTACGACTTAACCCCCACCGATGAATTAATTATTTATTAATTAGATATATCAATTTTAGATGACCCGATGGTACCAACTTAGCCCGAACTAGGCCCGAAACCAAATCCAAGCCTTTGTAGGTATGTAGGGAGACCAAAGACGATCATGTGGGCATATTTTATGAGTGCACAAATATTTTCTAAATTATTTTAGGTATTGATGTACATTTTTAACTATTTGAATAATTTGTACAAATTGGTATTTTATTATTAAATATTGTTTAACAATATTTGTACAATTTTCTGGACCCGAATAAAGGTGAATAGTACGGATTCACCAAACCACCATTTAACTATTCTATTATTATTCTATTATTTTGTGGTGATTAAATAATATATTTATTAATATTGATTATATTTAAAATATTATATTGTCTGTAGGAAATTTGTGGTATACGTATATATAAAATAATATATATATATATATATATATATATATATATATATATATATATATATATATATATATATATATATATACCAGGATGTATATATATTGATTATATAGGCATGTAACTATATTTATAATTTATTAATATAAAAATATATATATATATATATATATGTTATATAAAAATATATATGAGTGTGTATGTATATATATGTATATATATAATATATGTGTGTACGTATACGTATATATAAATATATATATAAGTGTATATGTGTATATGTATATATAAATATACATATATGTGTATATATGTGTGTATAAAGATATATACATAAGTATTAATAGAAAAAGAAATAGAAAAAGAAAAAGGGAAGTAATAAAAGAAGAGCAAGAGAAGCAGTAGCTGGCCCAGCCAACTCAGCCCAGGCCCAAAGGCCAGGCAAAGCAGCACAGCCAAGCGTCTGAGCCACAGGCTCGAGACTTTCCCCCTCGGGCTACAACTAAATCCCCCCACGCGTAGAACAGAGAGTAGCAGCTGACCCTGTGCGCTTATATAGCGATAACAACAGCAACCTAACCCTAAACCAAATATTCTCAAACCCGACGCCGACCTTCCCAGACCCTGCGTGCGGCCACCAGGAGCCACGCCGGCCACCATCGCACGTCGCCGCTGGCCGGAGGCCGACCACCGCACGCGTGGATGCAAAACAGAGCACAGTATAGCAGTTGCAATGGCGCAACTTTGAAGGTATAGTTCTCCTTCATCTCGTTGCCATTTTCCAAACTAATTAGTACTTTGCAAACACAACATATAGGCTTTCGACCCCTATGAAATAGTTTTTGACCTAGGCGACCAGATCACGAGAAATTCGGGGTCAAAATCTCGAGAAAACCTGTTTAAAACAGAACAGAAACCCAGTCCCAACGTAGGTTTTGGAAGGCAATTATTCGCCGGTCCACCAACAGTTTAGAAAATGTATCTGAACAGTCTTGTAGACAACCTAACAGGGATTAAAACCCAATTATTAGTTTTAAATCTAGTGGTTTATACATAAGTTAAATCAGAGTGAAAATCGGGAAAAAAAACTATGAAAACTGTTTTCGAAAATCAGGAAAACCTTCGATACGACGTGCATCCCACCAATCCGGACGACGTGATCGCGAACTGAAAGTATCAAAAGGTTCGTATCGGCTTCGTGGACGTGTGGGCTTTAACGGAATTCAAATTGGTCGCGTGTGCGCGACGAATTTGATGTGTATCCGTCGAAATTCATCGTATCAACCTCTGTGCAAATTTTCTAATTACTTTGTGCACGCTCATCAGATCGAGACGAAAATTACGCCAAAAGGACCGTATCATTTTTTTGGTCCTATATGCCAAGTTTGGTCCGATTCTGAGACAGTTGATCGGATCATCGTTTCGCGGGCCTCACGATTCGATTCAACGGGCAATTTTGTGCACGGCCAACCGAAATCCACAATTGGACATACCATTAGGTTCGTATCATCAAAACAAATTTGTGGACATGTAGTTTGACGACTTTAGAGACCATTGACTCTGGCACGCTTTTCGGTGCAAAGCGGGTCCAACGACGGACATTATTTTTGCCCGAAATTACCGTTTTGCCTCTGTGTCCAGAATTAGACTTAAAGACAGACAATCCTAGCTAATTTGACTATTCTAAGAATGTTGGAAATGTCTGTTTCAGCTTTCGGAGACATTTGTGGATTTTGGACTTTATGGCGTACTAGTTGACGGTATCTATTGGTTCTTCGTGCTACCACCAGGTAAGATACCTTGCCTCCCTCTACAGTTCATTTTCATGCTTATAGTTCATCTGTTTTAGTATGTTATATTTAGTTACCTTAGCTGCTATAGATTTATATGATACCATGTTTACTAGTTTATTGTCTTGCTTGTATATCAGTATTTCATGACTTGATAGCATAGTTACACCAGGCTTGATTCATATTATAGTTCATGCTAGAGTAGTCCTTACCTGCGTCATGACTGGGTTGTACCGTGTCGTCACTTATATCTTGACTGAGTCGTGCCTACAAGTATGTGTAATTGAACTGCTATTCATGTATAGTTCCCACAACCTGCGAGTCCACACACGGGACGAGGGTTGTCCTTTGCACCTGCGAGTCCACACACGGGGCAAGGGTGACTTGTCTTGAAACTGAACTGTGCGTCCACATTCGGGGCGAGGGTTGGTATTCCATTGATCTCTTGTTTACTTGTTCTTCCAGCAGTTCATTTATGCATAGTTGATCCCGTATCCGTGTTCATAGTTACCTGTCAGTAGCCACATGTCAGTCTCATATCTAGTTCCTGTTTATACCCTATTTTTGCATGATTAAACTGTTAGATAGGCATATTTATATGTATCTTGCTATGTCATCTGAGGACCTGATGATCTCTTCAGATTTAGCGACTACATGGAGTTAGTTAGCAGAGCAGGATGGTAGAGGATTACGATGTATGATGCAGTATTTGCTTTTGATATTTCTTTATTATCTTCACGTGCTTTATATACCTTACCATGATATACTCTGCTTATTTATAGACTCATATCATTCTTGGAGTCTAATCGAACAATATGCTATTGGACTGTAGACCATGACCCATACTTGTTCATTCTTGTTTATATGATTCATGTGGATTGAGATATAGTTTAGATTAGACATGATATCCTATTCTGGACAGCTTATACGTATTCGAGTCGGGCTGGAGTCCGCTCGATACATAGCTGGCTTGCTCACGAGCTCGCATCCAAAAAGCGGGTGCGGGTCGTGAAGGAAGTTTGCCATTTTTAAGTGTGGCATACTGGGATGAGCGTATGAGCACCATCTATTGGAAAAATAAAAGGACTCATAGGAATTCCTTTAAGTAAACAATCACAAACAAACAAGAAAGTCTAATTCGTAATAACGATCATATGCTGTGATGAATTTCCTATGTTGCAATCCTAGTAATCCTCTAGATGTTCCAAATGTTATTCTTAGTGTTATTTAGTTATCTTAAGTTCATAATTGTAGGCATGCTTGGTACAATGACGTAATCAAAACAACTTAGTCTAGGACCTGTATGGGCCACCACTAAAAACATGTCATGATCAGCTACCCAAATTGTTGGACCGGGCCGAGTCATGTCCAGCCTACGCTTGAGATAAAACGTAGTAGGCTATTCTAAAATAGACAATACAGGATCAAAGTGTGCTAACAGTTTTATTTGACATATTTGAGTTTAAAACATCATAAACACAAAATCATCTAGTATAAATATGTCCCAAATACATAGCCAAGATGTAAAACTGGATACAGGTCCAGTAACAAAATACATAGTCTAAAATATGTCTGCTCTCAAAAGTCCCGAACAAATAAACAAACTAGACGAGTTTTTCCGCAGGTACATCCTCGTATGGTAAAGCCTGATCCTCGATGGCGATCCCATAATAGGAATCACATAGCAACTCCTCATTCGTAAGTATACCTACAACGTTATCCTGTCAGGATAGGAGCAAGTACTGATTCTACAAACTAAATATACAAAGCATGAATTGAACAGCGGTGTAATAAACAGGAATCATGGCATATCACAATCTATAATGGCAAGGATACTGTCATGACCCGCACCCTGAGGAAGGGCACGAGAACGTGGGTACGTCCAGTCTACGACGCAGAATCGACGGTAGAACGCTGTATAGGTCGTCTGTAAATACTACAACTAACAGTATAAGTGTACCTGTCATCTCCGTATGGAGGAATATTATATGGCATAACTCAATCACAAGATAAAACTAAGATAGATAACATGGAATGAAAATATGATAGAAGTGAAAACAGGAAATGAGTTCAGGATCCAACACATCTCAGAGATATAACCAGATCACAAAATCTCAAAATATAATATAAAATACTACAGTTTGAAAACACTAGCTGGATCGCAGTCCAGGCAAACCTAACTAAGCTATACTAGCCCATGTGTGCAAAGTCTAGTGGCTCAACTACCAGGTCACAGTCTTGGCCTAAGTCTCCATCTGTCCGGACCCCATAGTAGGTCGAGCAGTCTGCCTCAGAATCATCTGTAATATATCAACGGTATCCTGTCAGAAAAATGAGCAAGTACAAAACACTAACAGCAGTTCCATATGAATTGATAAATTCTATAAGAGACAATCATAATGAAATACAAGACAAAATCAACAGAAAATATATAACAGGATGTGAGTACTGAATATCATAACATGGTGAAAAAAGTACTGAATGTAGAACTGAGTAGGATATATGATGTAATAAAATAAATATAAAATGTGCCATAAATTATTAGAGCATTATGTGATCGGCTTGGGAAACAAGACAGGCTATCCACTTGGCCCGACAATCACAAGAAAATCACTGGAAAGGGTCATGTCGGCCAACCTGGATAACGAGCACAAAGAATAAGATCTCGCTACACCCTACGTGAAGTGAGAGTGGCACAAGCACAAGAATACAGTGACAGGATGGTATTGATCACATCGTCCGTAATAATTTCCCATCCCCGAATAGTATAATAGATCCGGACATGACACGTCATGACACGGGATTCCCTAAGAGGGTAGCTACTCCCTCTCAGGAATCGGTGTCTATACAAGTACAGGAAACAAGACCGAAAATATACCAAAATACCAAAAAAATACGGGAACAATATCTCAAGTCATGATCAGACGTATACTAGTCCGTGAACTATCGTGTCAAAAAATCAAGTAAGACACTACAACTGAATCGAATATAGCAGATATCAAGACAATAAAAACTATCATTAAATGTACTCGCCTGTGGTCCTGAGATGATAAGGTAAACAAATGCTTAGAGTAATCACAGACCTAAAGATGAGATAGCATAAGTCAAAACAGGCTTAAATAATGAAAAAGAAACTAATCAAGTCATGATATGCAAGTCTAAGTCAAACTAGGTCAAACTAGCTCATACTGAGCCAAACTAGAACAAACAAGGTCACAGAAAATCAATCCAAGTCAAACTAAGTCAAACTGGTCAAAGGTTGACTTACAGTTGACTTTTGGTCAACTGGTCAACTCTGGTCAACTCTAGGTCAACCCTAGGTCAAACTAGGATAATGTTGACCAACTGTTGACTTTTGATCAACTGGTCAACTCTGGTTGAGTCCGGTCAAGTTCTAGTGACTTTTAGGCTAAGTTTGACTTCTGGTTGACTTTTGTTGACTTTTGGTCAAAACGGTCAACCGAGGTCAAAACTAGTCTAAGAGCACTAATCCTAACCATTACCAACCAAGATAATCAATTTTTAACCATATCTTAGCACCTTAAACTCATACCTTAGCTTCTAGGCAATTACATTAACCTTGCCTATTACCTTTTACAAAGTATTCCCAATACCTTGTCCCGATACAAAGGCAACCCTTCATAACCTCGGTAGACGGACCTCGGCTTCTTAGGATAGCTAGACACTAACCTATCTAGATATTACCAACCAAGAAATCTAGGCATCTAGCCCATCCAGTCCATCTTATCCCACATGTTGGTCATTCTCAACATTACCTTAAGGTAATCTTGAGATACCCTACGGTATCTTGAGATACCACCCTCCTAACACTATCTAACCATACTAGCTCACCCCTCTACACTCTGAGTATCTTAGAGTATCACACTCACTAGCTCTATTAGGATACTAACATCAAATTCTTACTAACATAAACTAACTTATCTAATACATTCACTAACCTATCTACAACCCATACTAGCATCTAACAAAATACCCACTCTAGCCCACACTAGACACTCTAACTAAGGGTCAAATGGAGTCATATATAAGGTCATATAAGTGGGCATTAAGTGGCTCAAAAAGGGGAGTTAAATGGGTTAAAACTAAAGGCTAAAAAGCTCAAAAAGCTGCAAATAAGCTGCTGCTGAAAAGCTGCTGCTTACTGCAACTGCTTATGCTTACTGCTACTGCTTATGCTTACTGCTACTGATTATGCCTACTGCTACTGCTTATGCTTACTGCTACTGCTACTGTCGCAAGCTGCTTATGCTGCTTTTCCTGCTGCTTATGCTTATTGCTTATTGCTCTCACTTATATATATATATATATATATATATATATATATATATATATATATATATATATATTTTATATATATATATTTTATATATATATATATATATATATATATATATATATATATATATATATATATATATATATATATATATATATATATAAAATATATATATATATTTATATATATGTATATATAAAATATATATATACATTTTATATATATATATATATATATATATATATATATATATATATATATATATATATAATATATATATATATATATATATATATATATATATATATATATATATATATTTTTAATATATATAAATATATATATATATATATATATATATATATATATATATATATATATATATATATATATATATATATATATATATATATATATATATATATATTTATAAAAAATATATATATTATATATATATATATATATATATATATATATATATATATATATATATATATATATATATATATATATATATATATATATATATATATATATAGACACTCAATAATATATATATACATGAATACATATTATAATACATGAAAGAAAATGTAAAGACAAACAATAACACATCTCTAACATATAAAAATCTAGGATTAAAACATGTATTTAAATCATTCAAACATAAGACAAACACAAGTGTGTCCAATATTGGGGGTTTCCCACATGGACACAATAACACATCAAGGACACTCCTAATATCTCCAAATGGACACGAAATGGACACAAATGGAGACAACCATGGGGGTGATTCCTATAGGTTCAAAATATTCCTAAATGCATGAGAGTTCGATTTAGAGGGTAGATTTTACCTTCCGGGAGGCGAAATCTCAAGGAACTCCTTCCGATACGGCACCGACACGAAGGAATCTCCAAATGGACATGAACCAATGCCAAATCCTTCCAAACTTGGCTAGCACCCTCTCTTCATAGAGTAGAGAAGAAATGATAAAGTTTTGATGGAGGAGAGGATTGATTTGGGGATGAAATCAATGGAGGTTTTTCTCAAATTTGGGAAAGAACAAAGGAGAGAAAAATTTGTGGCTAAGAACAAAAGATAATGACTCATCCCCTCCCCCTCAAGGCCGGCCACATATGGACTAGGTGTCCCATTTTGGAAAGTCCAAAATGCCCTCTAATGACTCCTACCGGTTTTAATTTAAATTAGGTTAGGGTTTGGGGCTAAATTAGACTAGTTTGAGTCTCTAATCAACCCAACCTAGTCATGAAATTTAGTCTAACCATACTAACTTAAATATTGTCATATGTGGGTCATGTCTAACTATTTGAATGGGTCCCACTAGAGTCAAAGCTACCTCGGGTCTCCGATACAAGTCGAATTGAGTTGAAATTCGAACCCGACTCAAATAACCCCAAAACAATATTATAAATAATAAAATAAATCCAAAAAAATTCTAAAATGAAAATGACGAAAATATCCCTGTTCTTGAAAACTAGGGGTGACAAATCTATCCACCTTAAAAAAAAATTCGTCCTCGAAATTAAAACAAAGCAATCACAGGAAACACATGCAGAAAATAATCCCATTCAAATACTTTCAAAAATAAAAAAAATCAGCAATAAAAAAAATCTCTTTGAAGCACATCAAACACTTGTAAATAAAAACTGATACGTGTCCGATACAGACACGAAAATTAAAATAAAGCAATCACAAGAAACACATGCAGAAGACAATCCCATTCAAATACTTTCAAAAAAAAAATCAGCAATAAAAAAAATCTCTTTGAAGCACATCAAACACTTGTAAATAATAACTAATACGGATCCGATACGGACACGAAACCAACACAAAATCACTCCTATCAAAAGTCAAAATTAACAATCACCAATGCAATAAATATTAAAATAATTCAAAGAGGTCAAATGACCAAAATATCCTTAGGCCAGAAATGACATTAAAAACATCCTAATCACATGGTTAGGCTCTAGGTCAAGCAGTCTCTAGGGTTTCACTAGCAACACATCAAAATCACAAGTCATGGCTTTAATTGTTTTTAAATGATAAAAAAATTGCTAAAATCATATCATGATTTAAATATCAATAAATAAAGGATTAAAATTACAAAAGTTAAAATTACCCTCAATTTAGAAACTGGGTACCACAAGTTCCTCAGAATTAAGATGCTAGTTCTCCTTATAGGTCAAACACCCCACAAACATAGTCTCAAAATCATACAGTTCAATAATCATATGCGTCTGTCCAAAATCCTGATACTCAGAATTTTTGTCATGTTAGTGAGCAGGGCTACGATAATCACAGAGTCCTCGACTAAGGTACATACCACTAGAATCATGGTATTTAAAATTTTTGCATTGTCGCATGCTTGGCCGCAAAAACTGTAAATTCCCACACCCGAGAAATACGTCCATAATCTGACTACATGTCCTCACTATTGTTTTCCATAAATAAATTTACTTTATTTATTTTGTATCTGAGAAAATTACAACTGTAAGAATCTAATCTAGAAGACGATTACTTTATCCCTTGGACGATGCGATGAAGAAAACTCGAACTTCGAAGAACTTGGACAGCAACTGGACAATCTCTCTGTTCTCTTTGAATTGTCTCTAGTGTCTGATGAAGATGAAGAAACTCTCTTTTATAGAGTTCTGGATAACTGTTCTGAAGCATACGCTCAGTCAGTTACTTGACGTGTGCATAACTGCAGGGACGTGCGGCGAATTCTGGTAAAGACACCTTGGAGTACGGTTGAGAGTAGTGGAATATATCTAGGAGAGATTGGTGGCATGGATGCCACGTTGCATAACTTCTGAATAACTGAGTAACTGAGTACAGGACACGTGAGAACGTGTACTGACTGTACATTAAAAGTCATTCTGGATGCCTTTGCTGTGATACGCTGTCTTTGAAGAAGAGTCATACGCTAGCTTTTGAAGGCACATGTCTTGCATACGCTGACTTGGATCATATAAAGCTGATACGCTCACTTGATTGGAAAGAAGTCGTATGGGGTCCATACGCTCACTTGGCTGGGAAGGAGTCGTATGGGGTCCATACGCTCACTTGGCTGGGAAGGAGTCATATGGGGTCCATACGCTCACTTGGCTGGGAAGGAGTCGTATGGGGTCCATACGCTCATTTGGCTGGGAAGGAGTCGTATGGGGTCCATACGCTCACTTGGCTGGAAAGGAGTCGTATGGAGTCCATACGCTCACTTGAATGACAAGGAGTCGTATGGGGTCCATACGCTCACTTGGATGGCAAGGAGTCGTATGGGGTCCATACGCTCACTTGGATGGCAAGGAATCGTATGAGGTCCATACGCTCACTTGGATGACAAGGAGTCGTATGAGGTCCATACGCTCACTTGGTTGGGAAGCAGTCGTATGAGGTCTATACGCTCACTTGGTTGGGAAGTCGTATGGATTGAAGGAGTAGACACGTGGCTGTTCTCAATCTTCTCAAACACGCCATATCTTCAAATACTGACAAATATTTCTTGAGCGTCGTGATGCAGATATGATGGCTGACAGACTGTCAGAAATGACAGTAATGATGGCTCTTTATTTATGATGGCTGCTGAGCTGTCCTCGTAAGAGACAAAATCCTTTCTCGAAAACCTATACGACGGCTAATCTTTATAGGACAGCTGTCTTTGCACGAAAGACGAAGTGTCAAATTCATCCTTCATTAAATACATGCTGTGCTGTCATCTCAAGAAATATTAAAATATTCACTGAGCGTACGGCCTTTAGATGAGCGCAGGGCCTTGGCTGAGCATATGACTTGGACTGAGTCTTATGTCAGCGTGTCATAATTTTCACACCCTACAAGACCCCCTTCAAAGTTTTCAAACTTTATGAATTTTAAAAGTTCGAAATTACTTTGAACTTAAAGTGGGAATAAGTCCTGACACGCTGGCATAAGTTTGTTATCTTCCTCAATATCAGTGCAAATCTTTAGGGATTTTGTTTAAAGCATATCCGCCGTTTGAACTTCTTCTTTTCTTCTATAAATAGGTCTTCCAAGACCTAATTTATTTCTTTACTTTTGCATTCATCATCGAGAGAGAAAAAGAAACTCAAGACTCAACTTCTTCTTCTTCTTCTTCGACTCAAGCTTTATCAATGGCGCCTAAGGTTGATGCTGCTGCGAAGGGAAAGGGGAAGGCTCCTACGGAGTCATCTCAGCTCGCCGCCGCCGCTGCTAAGAAGACTACCAATGAGCGCGTTCGACGAAGTAAACGCCCATTGAAGCCTCTCTATGGTGAGGATGATGATGATGAACTGTAACTATCCCCTATTTAGGGCTCTGGTTAGAATAAAATCATAAAACGTATCCCCTTTTTAGGGTCAAATACGTCAGAAAATACGCTTCCCTCTTTAGGGTTTAGCCGTATCCTATATTTTTTTGTTTATACGAAAAATATGTTTGGAGCGTATTCTGTATGATACGCGTATTTTTGATAGAAATGTCAAAATATGCTGTCTTGAAAGAATATGCTATGGCGAGTTGTCTCACTGATATACGTTAACTCCGATGTTAGCGTATGTTTTTGATGCTCATCTTGTCAACCATACGCTGATACGCTCAAACTGAACATAAACTGAACTTTTAAAATCATTCACTTAAGATAAACTGAGCGTAAAAAGTGATCTCTGAATCTGTCATACGCTTAGAATAAACTGAGCGTATATGGATCTTCGAGTCTGCCATACGCTAAGGATATACTGAGCGTATGCTGAACCTTAAGTCTGCCATACGTTAAGGATATACTGAGCGTATGCTGAACCTTGAGTCTGCCGTACGCTTAGTAAAAACTGAGCGTATGCTGAATTTTGAGTCTGCCATACGCTTAGTAAAAACTGAGCGTATGCTAAACTTTGAGTCTGCCATACGCTTAGTAAAAACTGAGCGTATGCTGAACTTTAAATCTGCCATACGCTTAAGGAAAACTGAGCGTATGCTGAACTTTGAGTCTGCCATACGCTTAGTAAAAACTGAGCGTATGCTGAACTTTGAATCTGCCATACGCTTAAGGAAAACTGAGCGTATGCTGAACTTTGAGTCTGCCGTACGCTTAGTAAAAACTGAGCGTATGTTGAACTTTGTCATCTTTTGATGTTGAAGATTACTAAGGTTTTATTCTTCTTTTGCAGTGGATATTCTGGCTCAGGAGGCAGAATTTGAAGGATGTGTGGGAAATAACTATAGAAGTGACTTATCACATGTTCGTTTTCCCCAATTCGATGGACCTTCTACAAGGATAGCTCTTTTGACTAATCAGGAAAATGACACTTTGCTGAACTTGATGAGTGGACTGCCTTTACAGAGTGTGGATGGTGTTACCCACTCAAAGCCAGCATTTCTTTTCGGAGATGCTATTGACATGAACTCTCAGCCTGCTCTGGACAAAGTATCGTACTGTTATTATAGGGATGGTGATGTAAATCAGCCAATGTATTTGACTGGTTTATCAAAAAGCATCAACATAACTCGTTTATTTCATGCGAGTTGTTAAAGACAGATGAAGTGGGATATTACTCCATCCCGACAAGCAAAGGCTGGGTGGATAGGATATCGTCAAGGAAGATTTCGCTGTGATACTGAACTACATGTCACATCTCTGCGAGGACTGCTACCTGCTACCATCCCTCCTGAGGACTCAGCACTGCTGAAGCCAGTCAGAGTCCCAATTTTTGCAAACGAATTTGCTCAACTGGAAAATGCTATCTATCCAAAACAGTCTATGAGGCTGACTGGTCTGGTAAATCCGGAGAATACCAGATGGACTGCTCTTGTGAAATGGATTCTGAAGAATTTTGGTGAACAGTTACAAGTGATAGGCCTATATGATGCCATTAAGTGCACTGCCTATGGTTTTAGGCCAAACCCAGATTTGTTCTTGGCGTTAGCGGAGAGGTATAACTACCGTACCGGCACCTTCATGACCCCAAGAGGCGAAATGGGATTCGCCCTTCATGAAATGGCCTATATTTCTCAACTGCCAATAGCAGATCTGCCATATGAAGAGTATATCCCTTTCGTTGATGAAATGAATAAGATCTCCGAAGCCAACCCACTGGTTCTTTATGTCTTTGAAGAATTGATGTGCCATAACAGTATTTGTAAGGCATTTTATAAAGGACAAGGTGGAGAAGGAGATTCCAACTGTTATTCTTCCAAATGGATGGCCTATTTATTTCAAGGCCGTACTGATGAAGTTCAAAAGAAGAAGAAGTCTGAGCAGTATGTCGGTGAATTTAAACCTCTGAATCAAGCTGAGATTGATAGGCTCATCCGGGATACCACTCATGACGACATTGTCATTAAGGAAGACGAAGGCACTTATAAAGCCGGTGATAGGTTTGAGACCTATATTAAGCAAGGCAGCCGAGAATTATCTGCTGAAGGTCATCTGGCCGAATTTATCTCTCTCTGGCTGAGAAAATTTGTAGTCCCTGGCACCTGTTCAGCAGACAGGATGCACAGAGGAGTTGTCTTCGCAGCAGTCCGTCTGGTTTTTGGGTATAAGATGGATTTACTGACAGCAATGACATGCCGTCTGAATGCTGGATTAAGGGGATACACAGACAGAATGTTCGAATTGGCAAGGAAGAGCCTTACATCCTTTCCTCGGGTAGAAATACCCTTTACATATTTATTTGGATGGCTACTTCTGTATTTCGAATCTCTTATGAATGCTGGGATGGCTAGACCAGATGACACCTTTCTGGAAAGATACAGTCACACACCAAAGTGGAAATATGACACTTTGACAGATTGCAGGACTAAATTAAACAGGGGAGAACTATGGAGCTTCATTTGTGTTCCTCCACCTGTTGGATATGAGACCATGCCTGGAAGGTTGATTGATGGCATTGGTGGCAATGAGTTGGATGATGTTCAACATGAATGGCTGAAGAGGATCAGGCCATCTCATTTAATCTGCCGCCGTGACAACATCACTTATCTAGAACCATATCTTCCGAGCAAGTTTGCTCGGCAATTTGGTTACGATCAGTTGCATGTAGGCAATGCAACGACGTGTTTTAGTTATCAAGGCGGGTTGATTGATGGTGTCAGAGCGTGGATATATTACATTGCTAAAGGTACAGGGGCTACCTTTTCCATGCCAGATCCGGTCACCTATCAGAGATGAGCTAGAATATTGGCGTCTTATGCCAAATTCTATGTATCAGCTAATACCTTTGATGAAAAATTTAGCATTTTAGGTAGAAGCTTTATTCATATTGAAAAGAAATCAACTAAATCAGCCCTGCCTAGAGATTGCCATGATCAAGAAGATCCTTTGGCTACCGATGAAGTTGATGATAAAGTTCTAGAAACTTTCTTCTCTGATGACCTTCATCAACCATTACATGTACCCATCGGGAGTGCTGAAGAAAGTATATCTGCTGATAATACCCCGAAGAGGAAGCGGAGCAAAGGTGCTGCTGGGCCTGCCCCAAAAAGTGTCACTCGAGCAGAGACTCGAAATCGTGGAGGAATTACCATTCCAGGGACTTCTCCTGTTTCCAATCGAGTCAGAGATGCTGATGAAGCAGGTAGTGATCCAAAAGACAATTATCCTACTGTTCCATTCACAAAAAGAATAGGAAGGAAAGTGATAGTTTCAAAAACTAAATCCGTAATTTGTCTCGATGCAGAGAGTCCCACCGATCGTGCTGTGCGATTGGCTTCAGAAAAACAAGCTGCTTTTGATTTTTCTGTAAAGGCAGAACCTGTTGAAGAAGATATTCCTGAACCTGCTGGGTCATCCATGCCTTCTGATATAGGATCGATTCCGCCAATGGTCGATGATACGCAGGAGATTAGTCAACCTGCGGTAGAGGCCGAGCATCAGACTGAAACAGCTAATGACTTACTGATTTCGGGAGAATCAGTGAAGGAAGCCACTTCTCTCAAACCAATTGCTGAAGCTTCAGAGAGCGAACAAGTTGACTATGAACCATCGTCTCATTCTTCTGGAGAAGAAGACATGGAGATAAACGATGAATCACCGTCTAAAACACTAATTGATGTACTGAAGACCATTGGTCAACACTCAGGGTTGACACCAGAGCCGGAGAGGCATATAGAAGTTCAAGTTTCGAGTACTTCTGGGGCGGGAAGCAGTGAAATAAATCCCGTGTCAGAAAATACTCTGAACAGACTACGAGCCGGGCTGAATGATCCGAAGGAAACTGAATATGAACCAGCTCCAGGTAATATTTTATTCATCAGAGTTTTGTCTTGTCTCTGCTTTATTGTCTTTTGGTTTTGATCATGCTTTTTTGATTCCAACAGCTGTAGGAACTGCACCGGCTATGAGTTCTACTCAAGCCCCACTTGTTCAAACTGATGTGGGTAAGGGGAGTTCACATTTGCCGAGTTCTCCAAAAGTACTAAATTCAGCTCCAAAAATAGAGGCTCCTCCTGCTCCTTCCCCTACTATTGCAGCGACTTCCGGTTTTGATACAGGGATAGCAAAGATCATGGGAATGTATTCAGATATTATTTATTCGTATCTGGATACATTTTTAAGACGACTTATGAAGGATGAGACTATGCCCTTTTCGAGTCTTCGAGAGGCGACTAGTTTTCCACTTTCAGCTTTGAGACAGGCTGGTTATGGGACCCAATGTGTCTTTTTTGAACATCTCCTGAATGATTTAGAAGCAAACATCCATAAATATTGGGAGATAAAAAAGGAGGATATTAATTCCCTGACTGCAGCTGAGATTGTTCAATTGGAGAATGAAGCTCAAGCTCAGCACATTGCTCTGACAGAATTCCTCGCTCAGTCTTCCAAAGAGTTAATGGCGAAAGACGAAGAAATAATAAGTACTCGTCAGAATATGGAGCGCCTAGAGAAAGATGAAGCGTCAAAAGCTGAAGAGCTTAGGAAGTTGAGGGAAGAACTAGCTCGTCTTCAGGAGCAAATTGCCTCCGGGGAAACAGAACAATCAGAGATTGCTACTGATCGTAAATCTGCAGCTGAACGCTGTCAAGTTTTACAGCAAGAGCGAGAATTGATGCAAACCAATCAGATTGAAGAGACCAATCGCCGTAGCTCTATTATTGTGGAATATGACCAACGGATGATTGAAGCTGAAACAGCAGAGCGAATCAAGAAAGCTCATGAAGAAAAGATAAATAATGTAATCGTTCATATTCAGGAGATAATTACTCCTCCTAAATAGATCTTTTATATTTATCATGTATTGAAGTTTTGATACCCATTTGTAATCAATGTTCTGATTTTGATTGAAATGAATATCTTGGCTTGATTTCAATTCTGTGGATGATATTTTTGTAGAAAACATGTTCAGAGGTAAATAATACATGACATATTTCAATAAAATAGAATATACAAATAAACTTTGTAACTCTATCATGATATTAAACCAAAGATAATTTTAGTTTAATACTGATTAGAGAAAACAGAATTCAGATATAAAGATATCTTTGAATTCTATTTTCCATGATCTTTGGACTCGGAAATCAAAAGACGAGATATCATTTTCAGAGAATAGAAAATATGATACATACTGAGATAGAAAATTCAGAGGTAATATGAACATGATTTTCTATACAAGATCTTTATTAAATCCACTGGGGAACTAATAAGACAAAATATCAAATTCTCTGGGAAAATGATACATGGTAGAATATCAGTTTCCTCTGGGGATAACGATATCGAGATAACTTTTGTAGAGAAGAATTTTATATTTGCTGGAGAATGATGAAAATATTATACATAATATTTCTTTAAGAATTTTCCATTGATAGGCATCATCATGACTTTCCCATCCATAGAGGCAAGCTGGTATGCTCCGTTAGAGAAGACTTTGTTTACTACGAATGGGCCTTCCCATTTCGCGTCAAATTTGCCTTTGCTCATATGTGTCATGGTCATAGGACGTCTGACAGTAAGGACCAGTTCTCCCTTCTGATATGCTCTGACTTTGACTTTCCGGTTAAAAGCTTTTGAGATTCGGGCCTGATACAGCTCGATATTTTGTTGAGCATACAATCGTTTTTCATCTAGAGCTTCCAATTCTTGAAGTCGAAGACGATCATTGTTTTCTGTTGTAAGTTCATTAGAGATTGCAATTCTCAGGAAAGGAATCTGGATCTCAAGGGGAAGAACAGCTTCACACCCATATACTAAAGAGAAAGGCGTACATCCGGTTGCATTGCGAACTGTGGTGCGGTAGGCCCATAAACTTTCACCAAGCTTCTCGCTCCAGTTGCGTTTGTTGGAAGAAACGAACTTTTTCAAGAGTTTGATGATCGTTTTATTGAAAGCTTCTGCCAATCCATTAGCTGCTGGATTATATGCTGTAGAAGCTAAATTATTGATCCGATGATCATCGCAGAATCGAGTAAATTTCTGACCGACGAACTGCGGTCCGTTATCATGGATAATACGCCGAGGAACACCAAATCGATAGATGACATGATGTTTGACGAAGTTGATAACACTAGAAGTTTTGACTTCAGATAACGGGATTGCTTCAGCCCATTTGGAAAAGTAATCGGTTAATGCTAGAATAAACCGATGTCCTCTTGATGATGGTGGGTTGATGGGACCAATGACGTCCATGCCCCAAGCTTCAAAGGGCCATGATGTCGCTGTTGGGTGTATGAAATCTGACGGTTGATGGATAAAGTCTGCATGAATTTGACAGGCTTTACATTTTCGAGCATATTGAATGGCGTCAGCCACCATCATGGGCCAATAATAACCCATACGTCGGATACGATCTTGAAGTTTAGGACCTAGTTGATGGGCTCCACAAACACCATCATGTGCTTCACGGATAATCTGCTGTGCTTCTTCACCAGCGATGCATCGAAGGAGAAGACCGTCGTAAGACCGACGATATAGTGTCTTCGTAGTATGATTATAATAGAATCTGAGAGATCGACGCCGAATAGACGCTGCTTCACTCGGATTATCGGGAAGTATGTCATATAATACAAAGTCTAAAAATGGGCGTCTCCAGTCTTCAGTTATGGCTTCTGTTTCATTAGAAAAGACATATTCCATAGTAGAATCGGAAGAAGACGAGGACACTTTGTCAAACTTTAATCCAGCATCAAGGTTGAGAGAATCTTCATGAGGATTATAGGGAAAAGCCAAAGCCAGATTATTCTCAATGCAGAATAGTTCTCGGTTATAAACCACTATCACTTGCTGACGTCTGATTGGTATGGCTAATACAGCAGCAAGATTAGCCAAAGCATCAGCTTCTGAATTATAGGCTCGTCGAACATGTTCAATAAAGAAACCTTCAAAGGAGGAGGCCATAGAGAGTGCTTCTCGATGATAAGGTATCAAATCTTGATGACGAACTTCATACGTTCCTCTGATCTGATTGACAATAAGCTTGGAGTCTCCATAAACTTCTAAATATTGAATATCTAGATGTTTAGCAAGTTGAAGACCGATGAGCAATGCATTGTATTCGGCTACATTGTTTGAACATGATTGATCCAGAGAATAAGCCCTCTGAATAGTTAGTCCTTCTGGGGATACAAGAACAATCCCAACTCCGGCGACAATATCGCCATTAGGACCTATCCTAGATGCTCCATCAAAGAATAGACGCCAGGTAGGAATTTCTTCAGAAACTAGATTTGAATCCAGAACTTCATCAGGAATCACATCATATAATTTAGAATCTTCTGGAACCGCATGGGCTACCAGAAAATCAGCAAGAGCTTGTCCTTTAACTGACTTCTGGGGAATATAATATATGTCGTATTGAGCTAACAAGATTCCCCAATTAGCTAGTCTGGAGTTGAGAATACCAGGTTTCTTCATCATAATCCTGATAGGATTCACCCTGGAAATGACGTGAATCGTTTGACCAATAATATAATGTCGCATTTTCTGAACAGCAAACATTAATGCTAGGCATTCTTTCTCGATTGGAGAATAACGCGGTTCAGCGCCTGTCATTGTGCGACTGAGATAATAAATAGCATGTTCATGGCCATCTTTATTTTTCTGGGCAAGTAATGCACCAAGAGAATGATCCATGGCTCGAACATATAGAAGGAATGGTATTCCCGAGACGGAAGGTACCAAAACTGGAGGGTTCATGAGATACTGTTTGATATCGTCAAATGCTTTTTGACATTCTTCGTTCCAGACGAAAGATACACCGTTCTTCAGAAGTTTGTTGAATGGTCTGCAGCGTCCTGATAAGTTGGAAATAAATCTCCTGATATAAGCAATTCTTCCTTGAAATCCTCGTAGCTCCTTTAAGGTGCATGGAGGACGCATCTCTTGAATGGCTTTGATCTTCTCGGGATCCACGTGTATACCTTTAGCGGTAATGACGAAATCGAGAAATTTACCACTAGAGACGCTCAAAAAGGACTTAGTAGGGTTCATTTTAAGTTGATGCTGACGCATTAAATCAAAGATAGTCTTCAAATCTTGGATATGATCCTCCTTTCGTCGACTTTTGACTGCAATATCATCAACATAGCATTCGACTATTTTTCGGAGATGTTTGCGGAATATAGTGCTCATTTCTCGCTGATATGTTGCTCCTGCATTTTTGAGACCAAACGGCATCACTGTATAACAGTATGTACCGATCGGCGTTCTGAAGGAAGTGTGTTTTTCATTATCTGGAAACATTTTGATTTGGTTGTATCCCGAATATCCATCCATGAATGACATCCGTTCGAAACCACATGTGTTGTCGATCATGACATCTGTAATTGGAAGAGGAAACTCGTCTTTAGGACAAGCTGCATTGAGATCGCGAAAGTCTATACAGACTCGGATCTTGCCAGTCTTTTTAAGGATAGGAACGATGTTAGCCACCCATTCAGGATGTTGTTCCTCTCGAATAAATCCAGAAGCCATAAGCTTGTTGACGTCAGCTTCAATTGCATCCATAATGTCTGGACGAAATCGTCGCTGTTGTTGTTTGACTGGTTTAGCATTTGGCATAATATTAAGTTTGTGCATTGCAATCTTTGGATCTAGTCCCGGCATATCCTCATAACTCCAAACAAAGACATCGATATAATCATGAATAAGCTTGATCATGTCTTGCTTATCTGTTTCTGAAAGACTTTTACTGATGAATATTGGTTTAGGGGACCCTTCTTCACCAACATCAATTTGGATCATTTTATCTTCAGTAGGAGGTTCCCTCTGCTCGAACCTGAATTCCCATTGATTATCTAATCTTTGAGCCCATTGTTCTGATTTAGGTGATATTTCAAAATTATCCTCATCTTCATCATTTTCTTGCGGGCCATCAACAGAGACCATATTGATGGATAGAATAGAGCGATGGAGATCGCCAATACTCGTGTCAGAATCCCAAGAGAGGGAATCGGAAGACTCAGATCGTTCGTCTTCATCGGATTTTGAATCTTCATGGACTATGTTGATAAAGGAAGTAGGAGCAATGTAACCTAAACCATATTTTGTCCTTCCGTATTTTAATGGAGGAATTCGAACGGGCATTCTTCTTCCTTTTCCATTATTGAGGCTGGTTCTGAAGTCATAACCCATATTCTTGATGATATTTTTGGATTGCTGACTGTAGCGACGCAGTTGTAACCTTCCAGTATCGTCGTTTATGTCATCTTCTTCCATGTTAGGAGGATTCTGGGGTCCTTTATAGAAGAATATTGGATTTTCTCCCTTCTTTCTAATAGGGACCACGAAGTATGATTTTTGTATGGACTCCAATGATACGTCTGTATGAAGAGTTTGAATAACTCCTATAGTTAGTGGCTCTAAGCTATCTAGCAATTGTAAATAACTTTGTACATGATTACAGACATCAATATACTGCAAAGGAGATGCTTCATTAATATTAGATACTGTATTTACAACAGAAGGCTGAACCTTATCAGACTTAGTCAAATTAATAACAAAAGGAGGAGAGGAAGAGCGATCAGAAGTTTTGTTTCGATTAAGATCGATAACAAAAGGCTCAGAAGAGGTGAGCTCCCCTGAAGAAGATCGTGGATAAGTAGTACGTCCACTGATTGGAATGACTAGAGTATCTGGTCTAGCCTGAGAAGGTGGTGGGGGAGTGGTACGTCCACTGACAGGAATTATCAGTGAACTTTGTGGAGCTTGGGAAGACGATACAGTAGTACGTCCACTGACAGGAATTATCAGTGAGCCATGTGGAGCTTGGGCAGGTGATGAAGTAGTACGTCCCCTAACAGGAATTATCAGTGAGCCTTCTTCAGATGATTTAGCAGACTGCGGAGGAGTGATACGCCCTTTTACAGGAATAACAAAAGTATCGACTTTTGATATCTCATCATCATTATCCATAGCTTGCAAGACTTTTGGGTATTCATCTTTGTACATGCGAGCGTCATTGAAATAAGCTTCGACTCCTTTGAATGGATAGAGATCTGCAACCTCCTTTTGAACTTCTCCATTATCATCAACATATTTGAAGCACTGATGAAGAGTCGAAGGAACGACATTATGTTCATGCAAGAATGGTCTCCCCAATAGAGCATTGTATGAGCAACCATGATTGTCGATAATGTAAAAAGTAACTTTAGTGCGAAGATCGCCTATTTGAAATTTGAGGCGAATCTTGTCCAAAGGCTCACTTTTTCCTTGATTGAATCCCAAGATGGTAGTGATAGTGCTGGAAAGACTATGCACAGGTATCTTCAGTGCATCTAGCATAGCCTTTGGCATAATACTGAGAGCAGATCCTGGATCAATCAGTAGACGATCAACCTTCATAGAATCGATATATCCTGTATGATATAAAGGACGGTCATGTCGATTATCCTCTAGCAACATATCGTCCTGCGTAAAGGTAATGTTTGGAATAAATTCCAATACATTATGGCAATGAGAAACAGGTTCTGTTTCCAACTTCTTGAGGAGAGTTAGGCAGGTTTTTGCTTGCAGCAGTGCTTCACTCAGAGTTTCTCGAGTCTCTTTAGAGAGGCGTAAGAGCTCAAAGATTGATAATTTAGCTGGTGTATTGGCTAGTTGAGCCAATATATGAAAATTATAAGGCTTTTCAAGTCCTGTAGGGGATGACTTCTTCAATGGTTTATCGAAGCGGACTTGTTGTTTGCCTTTGTCAGCTGCTGTTGGTTTAGAAGGAACTGTCTCAACAGGAACATTTGAAGGCTCTTCAGTAGAGACTGGTGTTAGAGCCGTAACCGGAGGGACATCAAAAGTTTCTTCAGGAATTTCAGCATAATCTTTCAGATATATTTTTCCTGACCGAGTTCCAGCAAGAACTTCGCCTTCAGGCTCAGGTTCAGGGTGTATGGAAACCATGTTGTAATTCTTTATCTTGCTCTTGGTTCTTTTATGCTTGATGAGAGCTTCATTCCGGAAACCAAGGCCAACACGAGATTGATTATGCCTCATAGTGATGGCTAAAGGTGCTCGGAGTCCTTTGCCTGAGTTCAAACTAAGAGCATTGGCTAGATCATAACCCATCTTCGCCATTAATTCACAAGATTGTGAACTGTATAGATAAAATGCAGGCTTGTACCTATCCTCAGATTGAGGTACAGATTTTATCTCTGTAGGAAGTGAATTTCCTGCCAAGATGAAAGTAGAGGTTAGATAAAAATCGGGTGTGAAACTAGAAGTCACATTGCATGACTTAGTCTTCCCGAGCTTCTTTTTAGATGAGGGAGTCTTCCGAGGAGAAGAGGAAGACGTCTCAAACTCTGTCATTAAATCCGGGTGAATCCACATGATCTCTCCCTTCTTAGTTGTGACAGGAACAAGTCCTTCATTCTGTGCTGGTGGGATGTTCACAACTTCGAGAGTTGCTTTGGGGATAGGAACAATCCCACTTTCTACCATTAAAGGAGGGAAGTCACCGAACTGTATTGAAATTACATTTGCTGTGACTGTCTTATCTTTGGGTGTCAGTGTCACAGCTCCTGATTTAATCATCTCTTGGATCTTTCCTTTTAACACATAGCAAGACCGGATTGTATGACCCAGTATTCTATGATATGGACAGTATTTTGGATGATCTGTCTTATTGGCTTCATCAGGCTTTTTGATTTCTGGCAATTGAATCTTGTTACCTTTGAGCAAGCATTCAAAGATATCCTGAACATCGTCATCGTCGAAAGAATATTCTTCATTCGGCCGAGGAGGTCTATGTTGTTGATTTGTTGGAGCTGGAGTAGCTTGGGTAGTCTTTACCTCTTGACTACTGCTTTGGAGATTGACTTCAAGAGCCTCTTTCCCTTTGCGATTGTTGGGTCGAGTACTATTGCTAGCACTCTGATTTGATTCCTTGGGAGCCATTTGTACCCCCAGACCCTTGAAGGTCTCAGCACTGACTTCAGCAGCCTTGGCACTGACGATGAAAGAAGGCCAATCTTGGAACTGAGTGGACCCTGTCCACATGCTGATGATTGGTAGGAGATTCGACTTGCAAGTGTCGATAGTAACAGCATCGGGAGTTCCGAGAGGCATTTTGAGGGCTTCTCTTCTGAATCTTTCAATGAAGTCCTCGGTGGTTTCATTATTTTTTTGTTTAATTCTTATGAGGGCTGACATGGTCATGTCATTGAGTCCTTCATAGAACCGTTCAAGAAACATTTGCTTGAAACCGACAAATGAGGTAATGCACCCATCAGGGAGACTTCTATACCATTCATAAGCCGTTCCTTTGAGACACCCAACAAACACCCGAGTAAGGAGGGCGTCATTTGGTTGCAGTTGATCAGTCATTACCTCAAAGTGATTAATGAACTGACTTAGGGAGGTTGTCCCATCAAAGAAAGAGATAGTCGGAGGTTTGTATTTAGGAGGATATGATACTTGCTTCCATTCTATCGGGTAAGGTTACTTGATACCTAACCTTTGTAAACCATCCTTCTGTTTGAATGCCTCGAATTGAGTTCGGAGATTCCTTAACTCTTCAGTAACAATTCCAGAAGATTGGGGAGTTGTAACTTATTGAGTGTAATTGGGAGAAGGGACTGCAGCATATGTACCACCCCCAGCTCCAGACTGACTTGGAGTGGGTTGTACAGGAACATTAGATTGTACCCCCGGAATAGTAGAGGGTTCCGGGTTTGGAATAACAGGAGTATTTAATATAACTGGAGGGGCTGTCTGTTGGACTTGCTGAGTTTGATGCTGAGCTTGCATAAGAGTGTGCATAGCATTCAATGTATCTGCCATAGCTCGCAACTGTTGTTCTAAGGAAGAAATCCTTTGTTCATGAGCTTCGGTGCTAGTTGAAGGTTCATGATTGCCCTCCGCCATGTAAGTGGTAATCATTCGAGGAATAGATGATGAAACAGTCTGTTATGAATCATCACTGTGTGAGTCAATATCTTTCCCGGGGCTATTTACGGAAATCAATACTGGAAAGTTGGATTCTCCAAGGAAGTCCTCTGTGATCTCCGGATTACCACTTGGATGAGAAGAAGAAGAAACCCTGGCCAAGGCTCCGGTCCTAGATCGGGTGCCGAGATAAACACTATCTTCAGAATCTGATATAGCATCAGATCGTATGCTACCCCCAATATTTCTGGAGGTCATGTTGACAGAAGCATAAAGAGGTTCATCTCCATCCAATATTGGTTCATATTGAATCCGTTCGAAAACAGATCATCTTTTTGGTGAACAACAACATTGAATCACAACTCGAGGTTGGAAGTTACAACCATGCTTTTCATGGCAAATATGAGCAATATCATAGCCTGATGGAGTGTCGATTCTCCGTTTATTTTGCAAATACTCTCGGAGATCTGTAGGAACAGATTGGAAAGTACTTGAAGATAGTTTCTGTGTAGAAACTTGTCTTTTGTTCTTCTGTCTTCTCGGTTCTTGAGTGTATAAAGACTGATTAATTTGAGCCACATAGTTTTTGGCGTATTCTGCATCAGGGTCTAATATACTTGTCTCAGTGGAACCAAGACGATTCTGATGAAGCTTGTTACGAAGATCCGTAGGAGATCTGACTTTGGTATCAGTCTTGGATACTTGTAATTTGTCTTTCTCAGATCGAGAAATTTTGAGAGAAGGAAGATGGGTATTATTCCGACTGGGAGTCGGTAATAATCTATCTTTAGAGGAATTAGCCAAAAGGCGTTTCCCTTTGTTTGATCTAGTAAGAGTACTAGTCAAATTAACTCCAGAGGTAAAGACCTTAGGAGTAGAGGAGTTGACTAAAGAGTCTTTCTCCTTGGTTGGCACAAGATGTGCAAGTTGAGGGGGAATTATTTGTATGTTCTGTAGAAGAGAACCCCCAGCTTGATTTTGAGAAACAGTCAAAGGACTGTATCTGTTAGCATACGCTGACTTCAGTTTGGACTTCTGGTCATACGCTGCCTTTTTATTAGCATACGCTGGCTTTGGCTTAGCATACGCTGCCTTTGCCGTACGCTGCCCTTTGACTGCCATACGCACAGAGTCATCAATGGCTAAAGAGCCGACTGCTGTCGTAAGAGTAGAGGGAGGAGAGACTTTGACATGTCAAGAGATGGTTTTCCTTGGACACGCTGACTTGGTTAAAGAACCCACTTTGTCAGCGTGACTAGGAGAAGCCACTGTTGTCGTGTTCAGAGAAGCCGAAGTGTGCTTCGTTGAAATTGAAGACGTGTTCTTGTCAGTGTGAGAAGTGACAGAAACGTCCCGGGCTGTTGAAGAAGACTTAGGGACATAGATAGAGCGTCCCTTCTTTTTGGCAGCAGGAAGAGCGGAGGAAGCAGTTTGGCCCTCCTTCGTCTTGAGCATTTCTTCGTAAGCAGATTAGTCAAATTGTACGACCATCGTCTTCTTCGTCGAGCCGATCGACGAAGTATCGCATTGAGTTGTTGCTATCTCGTTGGAGGAGACAGCTTTCACCAGCAGAATCGCCAATTTGTTTTCCATAAATAAATTTACTTTATTTATTTTGTATCTGAGAAAATTACAACTGTAAGAATCTAATCTAGAAGACGATTACTTTATCCCTTGGACGATGCGATGAAGAAAACTCGAACTTCGAAGAACTTGGACAGCAACTGGGCAATCTCTCTGTTCTCTTTGAATTATCTCTAGTGTCTGATGAAGATGAAGAAACTCTCTTTTATAGAGTTCTGGATAACTGTTCTGAAGCATACGCTCAGTCAGTTACTTGACGTGTGCATAACTGCAGGGACACGTGGCAAATTCTGGTGAAGACACCTTGGAGTACGGTTGAGAGTAGTGGAATATATCTAGGAGAGATTGGTGGCATGGATGCCACGTTGCATAACTTCTGAATAACTGAGTAACTGAGTACAGGACACGTGAGAACGTGTATTGACTGTACATTAAAAGTCATCCTGGATGCCTTTGCTATGATACGTTGTCTTTGAAGAAGAGTCATACGCTAGCTTTTGAAGGCACATGTCTTGTATACGCTGACTTGGATCATATAAAGCTGATACGCTCACTTGATTGGGAAGAAGTCGTATGGGGTCCATACGCTCACTTGGCTGGGAAGGAGTCGTATGGGGTCCAACGCTCACTTGGCTGGAAAGGAGTCATATGGGGTCCATACGCTCACTTGGCTGGGAAGGAGTCGTATGGGGTCCATACGCTCACTTAGCTGAGAAGGAGTCGTATGGGGTCCATACGCTCACTTGGCTGGGAAGGAGTCGTATGGAGTCCATACGCTCACTTGAATGGCAAGGAGTCGTATGGGGTCCATACGCTCACTTGGATGGCAAGGAGTCGTATGGGGTCCATATGCTCACTTGGATGGCAAGGAATCGTATGAGGTCCATACGCTCACTTGGATGGCAAGGAGTCGTATGAGGTCCATACGCTCACTTGGTTGGGAAGCAGTCGTATGAGGTCCATACACTCACTTGGTTGGGAAGCCATATGGATTGAAGGAGTAGACACGTGGCTGTTCTCAATCTTCTCAAACACGCCATATCTTCAAATACTGACAAATATTTCTTGAGCGTCGTGCTGCAGATATGATGGCTGACAGACTGTCAGAAATGACAGTAATGATGGCTCTTTATTTATGATGGCTGCTGAGCTGTCCTCGTAAGAGACAAAATCCTTTCTCGAAAACCTATACGACGGCTAATCTTTATAGGGCAGCTGTCCTCGTAAGAGACAAAATCCCAGCTCCCCGCCCTCCCTCCCCCAGAGGACGAATCCCCTCCCCCGTCCCCGTCCCCGTCCCCGTCCGAGCTACTTCCTCTCGGCGCAGGAGGCCCCTCCCCCGTCCCCGTCCGAGCTTCATCCTCCGGCGCCCCCGTGGACCGTCGGTTCTCCAGCCCTCCACGGTCGCTCCACTTCCCTGAGGTCGGCCCCCCTGGGTCTCCCTCTCCCTGCCGTTGTGGCGTGTCCCGCGTCGCCTACCCTCCTGGATGACCGGCGCCTTGACGGCCTCCCCTCGCTGGAGTCGAGCTTCCGCACGCGCGATCTCCCTTGGCCGGCCCTGCGCGCCCGTATGCGTCCGTTGCTCGCCCCCGGTCGAGAACCCCCCGCCGGCGCCACCGTGCCTCCCGCCGTGGCGTACCCCCGTGTCGTCGGCCCCGGTGTCGTTCCTCCCGCCCCCTTGGTGGCAGCGCTCCTCGGGACGCACCCCATCCCCCTCGGGCCCCTCGCCCGGATCAGGCCCCTCGGGCACCGCATGGACCGGCCACGTGCCCCCCACGTGACTCTGACTCTGTTCACCTCGGGTTTCGAGCTCTGAACCCCGCCCGTGACTTTTTGAGCTTTCGAATTTTTTCGAAAAATCGTTTTTTCGAATTTCAAAAATTTTCGTATCCCCTATGTTTTGCTTTCGCACCCTTCTCTTCTGGGCCTTCTGTTTGTTTGGCCCAGACACAGTCTGTAATGCTCATTATGAGCCCCTTTTTTATTCAATAAAAAGTCTTCTTCGAAAATATATATATATATGTATATATATATATATCTATATATATATATATATATATATATATATATATATATATATATATATATATGTAATGAGGGTATATAGATATGGTATTATATAGATATGGTATCACATCTAATTACAAGGGTCGATCAAAACTGGATTTAGAGCATATAATGTGTTGTATCCTGTGTTGTGTCCTGTGTCCTGTGTCACAGAGTCGTGTCCGAAATAGGGTTAGGGTCCTGTCCCCTGCCCCCTCCTCCCAACCCCTGCACCCACCCACCCCTGCCCCCCTTCCCCTACCCCCCTCGACAGCAAGACCCCCCTCCCCTGCCCCCCTAGACAGCAAGACCCCCCCTCCCCTGCCCCCTCCCCCTACTCCTGCACCCACCCCAACCCTGCCCCCATCGACAGCAAGACCCCCCACCCCCGGGTACCCCCACCCCTCCCTCCACCCCTCGACAGTAAGACCCTCCCACCCCCCTGCACCCACCCCCACCCCTCCCTTCCTCCCCCCTCGACAGCAAGACCACCCCAGCTAGGGTTAAGGTTCTCATATTTGTGTCTAGATAGCTAGGGCTAGGGTTAGGGATTACCTGAGGAGGGTGGCTTCGTCGGAGGATGGAGGCGGCGAGGAGGGTGGCTTCGTCGGAGGAAGAAGGCGGCGAGGAAGGAGACTTCGTCGGAGGAGGAAGGCTGGTCGCCGGAGGGAGGGGTCAGCGGGCGAGCGGGGTCGCCGGGGGGAGAAGGGGAGGGTGTCGCCGGAGGGAGGGGTCGCCGGAGGGGAGGGTTCGCCGGGGGGAGAGGGGAGAGGGGGATCGAGCGGGAACAAAAAAATTTTGGGTGAAAAATTGTGATTTCGATCGGGCCAGTAACCCTATATGAAATACGTCAGCGACGTATAAAATCTACGTCGCAAAACGTCGCAATACAGCGACGTAAACAAATATCCGTCGCAAAACGTCGCCATTCCGTGACGTAATAAACTCTACGTCGTGGAACACCGCTACGCAGCGACAGTCAGCGACGTGTAACACTAGGAGTCGCTATAGTCAATTATCGGCGACTGCTTTTTCCGCCGTCGCTAATATACGTCGCTATTCTAGCAGATTTTAGTAGTGAGCAAACAACAATGTCACAAACCTTATTCTCGATTGGTCATGACACAACTAAATAATCTAAGTCACACATCCCTCATATATTTTAGTTCAGTTTTAGGGGTTCGTATAATATTCAAAATTTACGTTTAGGTCTCCATTTTGAAATGCCAGTCCAAGCCAACTGTTTGGAGGAGATTCAAACCCTCTTCTCTGGACAAAATGGAGACATAAACATGAATTCTTGATATTATTTGAGATGCTAAAACTAAATAATCCTATTATTATTGATGCTTGGCATGGAATCCTTTGATTTAGTTGCCTTCTTTCTTTGTATTTTTTTGGGCTTCAGCAGGCTTCATCAATTATGTGACCCAGCAGTTTAGAAGAGGGTTAAGATTTGTCACAGTTCTATATCATATACCCTTTTGTTTTTTGCTGATGATATATTCTTTTTTGGTTACTGTTCTATTGCTAACTTCCTCAAATTAAGTCTGTTCTTAATTATTTTTTTTTGAAACAAACAACTTTCATAAAATCAATCTGGTACATAGTTTTTGTCTGTTAAGACATGATCTTTAATACAAATAGGTAGCTCTTCATAAATCCAAGTGGAAATAGAAGAGTTATAAAGCAAAGCATGAGAAGCTAGAGAATGGGCACATTCATTGGCACTCCTGTGAATGAATTTGAAGGAAAGGTTGCATTCAGCTTTCAAAATTGCCCTTGCGTCTTCGATAGTATGCCAAGCACGCCATAGAGGAATGGTCTGATTAATGTTAATAGCATCTATGAGTGGTTTGTAATCTCCTTCAATGATAACTTCATGTAATTGTTCTCTGATGCAGATGTCTAATGCCAGGCGAATGCCCATAGCTTCAGCTTCTAAAGGTGTCCCTCCATCCTCATCTTTGGATATTGCAGTTATGAAGTCTCCATTTGCATCACGAAGAACTGTTCCTGCAGCCATCCTTCCATCCAGAAAAGCTCCATCATAGTTAATTTTCATGAAATTGTGTTGTGGAGGGATCAGATGTCTAAGTGTTGATTCCTGGATGGTGTACAATTGCTTTCAATGATCCCACTGTTGTAAGAACTGTATTTATCCTATAAGTTGATTGCTTCTTCATAGATCCTTCTCACATTGATAGGTTGTTGTTGGAATACTGATTTGTTTCTGGCCTTCCATATGCTCCACAGTTGGTAAAGACACAATGAAGTTTTCTGGGGATCACCTTCCTTCAGTAGAGAGGAGATTGTGGAATTTGGTTGGATCAAAGAATAGATCTCCGGATTATAGCGCCATGATGTACCTGTTAAAGAACAATGTAATAAAAGATGGTTAGTAGTCTCTGGATGTTCCTTGCAAAGCGTACATGTATCAGCAATGTGATTGATGCGGTGGTGGATATTGGCATTTGTTGGAATAGAATTGGTAAGAGCACGCCAAGTAAAAAGTAGAACATTTGGACTGATATGAATGTTGTTCCAAAGTTTTTTCCAATCTTTGAAAGCTTCTTCATCAGCAATCCCCTTATTTTGTGAGAGTGTATCATGAATGGTTCTGTAGGCAGATTTAGTTGTTAAAACCCCATCGACAGTGTGCTTCCAAATCAGTTTGTTAGTTGCGCAGTTGGTTGATAACTGTATTTTCAATATTGCAGTAGCTTCCAAGGGAGGGAAAAGGATGTAAATTAGATTCTGCTTCCATTGTAGAGTATCTTTATTGATCAAATCACTGACTTTATGAACCCATCTATTACTGAAATTAAAACCCTGTACTCTATGATTGGGTATAGAAGGAACCCAAGGATCATTCCAGATGTTGATGCTGGAGCCATCTCCCACAGACCATATCACATTGTTGATGGGGAAGGCTCTGCTATTGAGAATACTCGACCAGATGCATGAGGATCTATTCGATGGGACCAAAAGGAATTAGAATGAAGATATTTGTTGGTAAGGAGTGAAGCCCAGAGTAATTTAGGTTCAGTGAGGTATCTCCAAGTGAGTTTGAGGATGAGAGATTTATTCGAAATATAAGGGTCTCTGATACCAAGCCCACCTTGAAATTTAGGTGTAGTAAATTTCTTCCAACAGGTAAAATGAATCTTCTTCTTTTTTCAACTGAGTTCCACCAAAAGTTCATCTGATGTTTTGCAAGAGTCTTGGCCACCTTCTTAGGGATATGATAGGATGAAAAGTAGTAAGTAGTGAGAGAAGCCAGTGTAGACTTGATTAAGACTGTTCTTCCAGTATGTGACAGGCATTTCTTGTGCCAACATTGTAACTTGGATGAACTAGTGTTGAGAAGGGAAGAGAATGAATTGACTCTTTTTTTGGATTGAAGAAGGAGATGACCAAGATATTTATCCTTACTTTGCATAGACTGAACACCCAAGAGATGTATATATAACTGACGCATAATGGGGTCTGTTTTCGTAGATAAGAAAATGGAAGATTTTTCGAAATTTATTCATTGTCCTGACCAACCTTCGAATGTTTTCAGGATAAATTTTAACTGATGGATGTTGTGAAGGGAAGATTTGCCAAAGATGAAGAGATCATCAGCAAATGCAAGGTGAGAGTATTATGTGGAAGAATTGTGGAATGTGACACTCTCATAAAGAGAGTTCCTAACCATAGAATTGATGAATTTAGTTAATATTTCCATGCAAAGTATGAATAAATAAGGAGAAAGGGGGCATCCCTGTCGAATGCCACGAGCTGGAATAAAAGATTCAGATGGTTCACCATTGATGAGGATATCAAATGTTGGTGTGGTGACACATTGCATTATAAGATCATACGATTTACCAGAGATACCAAATCCATTGAGAGCTTGGCTAATAATCCCCCAACCAAGTCTATCATAGGCCTTAGACATATCTACTTTGAAAGCAAAAGCACTATTGTTGGTAGGAAGTATAGATATTGAATCGATAATTTCTTGTGCAACCACTACATTATCCCCAAAGAAACGGCCAGGAACAAAAGCATTTTGACAAGGATCAATTAAAGAGTTCAAGTGGGGTCGAAGTCTATTAGTGAGGATTTTGGAAATGACTTTATATAGGAGATTGCAAAGAGCAATAGGTCTGAATTCCACTGGCCTTGTAGGAATATTAACTTTAGGAATAAGTGCAATATGGGTATGGTTGAGGTGGTGTGGCATAACTCCAGATTGAAAGAAATTTTGGATAAGGAGAGATACCTCATTTCCAATGAAATCCCAGCATTTTTGAAAGAAAAAAGCAGGGTATCCATCTGGCCCTGGAGATTTATAAGGACTCATATTCTTGATAGTATTCCTGATTTCGACTTCTTGTGGTATAGCACTGAGAATCTCATTATCAACAGTAGTGATTTTAGGAAGTTCTGCAATGATGTGTTCGGGAACAGGGGTAGTCTCCACTGCTTCTAATATATTGCTGAAATGAGATTTGAAAATATCTGAAATTGCTCGATGATCAGTGATCTGTTCTCCATTGTCTGTGATGATATTATGAATTGAGTTCCTTTGCCTCCGTATAGTTGCTGTCAGATGGAAAAATCGAGAATTTTTGTCACCTTCCTTGAGCCAAGTTATGTTGGATCTTTGTTTCCAGTAAAGTTCCTTCTGAATACGGAGCTTGTTTAATTTTATTTGAAGCTGCCGTTCTTCAATGTAGGTATCTTCTGTAGGAGTCAGTGATTGAATATGTAGGAGACTATTTTCAAGAGATTTGATATCCTTGTCCAGGTTATATATGTTAGTTTTTCCCCATTGGTGTAGTTTAGGAAGAACTCTCTTAAGTTTTAATTGTAAATCTGAGGAGTGTAGACTTTGCCAAGAATTAGAGAACACTTCAGTAAAGTATGATTCCATAGCCCAAGCTGCCTCAAATAGAATTGGAATTCTTCTTCTCCTGGGTTCAGTTGTCAATAATAATAGAATAGGGTGGTGATCACTGTTGATACAGGGGAGATGTAGTATACCAGCATGTGGATAGAGAGTATGCCATTGAGTATCTGCCAATGCTCTGTCCAGCCTTTCTGCCACATAATTTGGAGATTTTCTACGATTGTTCCAATTATATGCTGGCCCACGATATCCAATATCCATAGCTCCAGATTGATTGTACCATGATATGAATGTTTTATGATGGTTGTAATTAAAACCATTACCTCCAAATTTCTCATCTGCAGTTAAGATGCTGTTGCAATCACCAATACAGACCCATGGTTCAATGATTGATGCAGTAGTAGACTCCAAATCATACCAAAAAGATCGACGGTCTTGAATATTAGGTGGCCCATAGATGCATAATAGATGCCATGATTGAGTGTGGCCCGGAATACTGAGACAAGTATGGATGCAATTGTTGGATATTGAAATAATAGTCAGAGTGATATCAGAGTCCAAGCATAGCAGTAAGCCTCCAGATAGACCAATCGATGGTATTGAATTAAAGTGATCATAGCCCAAAGAAGTAGCTATGCTTGTTGCAGCTGTTGACGAACATCTAGTTTCTGATAGGAAGAGGATTTTAGGTCTAGATGCACGGAGGAATGATTTTATAGTTCTGATTGTAGGGTCATTCCTCAAACCCCTACAATTCCAAGAGAGTATCATTTTTGTGGAGGTTGTTGGAGGCCAGCCGCGCCTATATCTTTGTAATGGGATATTGTGAATCTTTTGAGGGGTCTATCATGGATGGTATCAGTGTCATTCTCATCAGTAGTAGATCTGGATCTTTTGATGTTTGTTTTTGGAAGATGAATAGAATGATTGACAGTGTCATGGAGTGTATCAGTAGACTGATAGATAGGTGGAGGGGTAAGAGCATTCAACAGAGATGTGAATGTGGAGGTAGCAGAGACAGTTGGGATTGGATTGGTAGGTTTAATTGAGAGATTCAGTGTTGATTTTTGTAGGTGAATGTTATTTGGTAGAGTAGGATCAGGTGGTAAAGAGGAATTAGTTTGATTCTGAAAAGGCAAGATGGTACTAGATTGCACAAGATTTTTGGAAATTTCATGTGGATCAGAAGCAATTGGTGTATTTTGGTTGTGTTGGGTGTTTGATTCAGTAATTGAGGGTGTGGTGTCAATGGATGGTGGAGATCGGTTGTCTAAGCAGGGTGAGGCAATGTCGAGATTAGGTGGTAGTTGGTTTGGGTCTGTGGGATTCAGATGACAGTTGATAGAATTATTGGAGGGATTTAATAATTCAGATATAGAGTTAATAGGACCCGCATTTGTAGGTAACATGGAACTGTCCACAGTAGTTGGGTTAGTGGGAGATAACTGAAGAGGAATTTTGACTGTGGAGTTGTGGTCAATAACCGTCGTCGGAGGATGATGGGAGAAGATGGTAGATTGTTTTGATGCTGGAGAGGAGGCAAGTTGTTGAGGGATTAACAATGCGATGGGTGCTGTGATAGGATTTTGTGAGGTAAGATCAATAGACATATCTGTATGGATAGATGAGATAGGAATGGTGGTGGTAGGGGGAGGATTATCTGATGTTCCCTCATCAATTAGATTAATTGTAGGGAGGGAGGAAATGTTTTTTGATTTACCTCTTGACTGAGAAGTAGATTTGAATCTTTCAGAATGTGTCACACAAATAGAGAGGTCTAGGTGTTTGTCGAGGAGACTTTGGAACTGGATCTTCTGCTCAGATGACCAATTGTCATTTAACTTTGCTTCAAAATCTTTGTGAGTACGACACTTGTTGATACCATGGTCCAAGCAACCACAGAATAAGCAGAATTTTGGCAATCTTTCATATTTGAGCAAGATAGTGCAAAATTTGTTATTACCCATGGATACTTTGAGACTACTGAGTAGTGGCTTTGTGATATCAACTTTGATCTTGATTCGAGCAAAAAGTATCCATTTGCAGGCATCTTGATCAGATGGTGGATGAATTGTTCCAATCCTTGCCGCAACCGAGGATACAAAATCAATAGTAAGGAGATTAACTGGGAGGCCATGAAGCTGAACCCAAAAATCACTTTCAGTGAATTTGTAGTCGCTGGGTAATTTGTTAGGGAAGCATCTCTCGAGAATTAGCATGTGATGGTTGATTTTCCATGGACCATTGTTTAGCACAAATTCAAGATCTTCCAACCTTTCAAACTTTGCTGAGTAGGAGCCATCATGATATTCAGAAATTTTGACAGAGCCTTTGGTTTTCCATATTTTCGGGATTGTAGAGGAGATAATATGTGTAGGATAGACTCTTTGTGCCAGGATTTTAAAGAAAAAGGTATAGATGCCAATCCGCTTGAGGGTTGCTTGATGAGGTGTTGTGAGTATCATCACAGTTGGAATGGGACGACATGAAAAGGGAGGAGAGCTTTGAGAGAATGTCGTCATAGGGGGTTGCTGATGAAGAGTCCATATGGAGAAGAAACAGGGGAAGAAGAAAGTATGGATTAATGGGGTTGATGACAACTAGGCAGTAGGGCGGAGGGATTATGTTGATGGAGACGGTTGATGAACGCCATCAGGATGGCATGGCTGATCCTCCCCCTTTTTTTTTTTTTTTTGAATCCATGTCCGGTCAGCAAGTAAATTTCAATAAATCCTCTTTCTATTCCTCAAGCAAACTGGATATCCACATGTGTCAAATCCTTGTAAACATCCTCCAGGTCAAGTCCATGGACAGATTTGACAAATACCTTGGTCATAATCTACTGCTATCAAAGAATCGGGTTAGCACCTATTCAAATTGATTGACTCTAGTGCTTCTAAGTTGAAAGGATGGAAAGGGAGACGCTTATCACATGCTGGTAGAACTATTCTGCTAAAATCCTCACTCTCGTCTCTTCTTATCTATTATTTATCCTCATATCTACTACCTAAAATGATTACTGGTAAATTGTTAGAACACCAACGTCAGTTTTGGTGGGGCGATTCAGAGGGATCTAAGAAATTGCATTTCACTGCTCGGTCGACGTTTACCTCACCCAAGGATCAGGGTTTGGGTATCAGGAACCCAGAGAGAACAAACATGGCTTTGGTTGCAAAATTGGCCTAGAGATTTCTCACAAATCCACGGTTGAAGTGGACGCTTGGTGGCTCAGATTCCTTTAGTTCAATCGGAGTTCACTAAATGGAGATTACTTTGGAAAATCAACCACATTTCTCCTAGAGTCCTCATATTCATATGGCGTGCTCCCACTGACTCCTTACCGACGGGTCATAATATTAAAAGACACATCACTTCAACCCAACATGCAACTTATGCAAGGTACATACTGAATCTACTGTTAAAGGCTTTGTTCAAAACTTACTTACAGGTTCAGTTTGGAGCCAAATCCAAATATCCCGAAGACATCTGCAACCTGTATCTACTGTTAAAGGCTTTGTTCAAAACTTACTTACTGATGGCGATCGACCAAGATGTCATTTCCACCTCCAACTGCTTCTACCTAATGTGGTCGTCATGGAAGGCACAAAATGAAGCTATATTTCAACATAAAGCTATATGTCCAGTCCAGATGACATCTTGCGAGCTTCACGGAGTCTGCAAGCCAAACTTTCATATGCCAATGTGGTCCAAATAAATTGTATGATTAACGTAATTGCTACACATGAAGGCAATGGATGGACTCCTCCTCCCCAAAGATCTTGGGGAAAGTCAATTTTGATGGCGCCTATGCTGAAGAGTTCATGAGTACTCGGGCTGCATGTCGCCTACAAGGAGGCTCCCCTTTGGAAGCTGAAGTTCTTGCTCTACGGATGGCCATTGATCTTTGCAGGAGGAAACAAATTTGTAATGTGATTATTAAAAGAGATTGTAAAGTTATTATGGATACCATCAATGATGACAATCTAGACATCCTATGGCGTATCCGTCATGCAATTGAGGAAATCTAGATCTGGATTTTCCTTTGCATATGTACCGAGAGAAGCTAACAATATTGCTCATACTTTGGCTTCTCATTCCTTGTCTTTTACATATATATATCTTCTATCTGTTTCTATGAAGAAGTACCTTCATGTATAATGCATCATATCAGTGATGATATGAGAAACATTTGTTCCATAGTGTTTTAATGAATTTTATTTTAGCAAAAAAATAAATAATAATAAACTCGCGACAAGGTCAGTTTGAGCTGAGATCGAGCAAGTACTTTTTCAGTAATTGGATTACTTCGTCTCTCATGTTAGACAAGACTTTTAAAATGGTATTTTGACTTGGTGATGGATGGGTCAATTTGGATTATGGGACAGTGAGGTTCAGGTAAATGTCAATGGGTTAGCCAGCCAGCCTGCCAGTGACACCAGTTTTGACTTGTGCAAAGGGAAATTTCAGGAGCTCCTATCGCATACTTGAGGTGAGTTTTTGATGTTTTGAATCGTTTTTTTTTTTTTCCTTTTCTTGACAGCTTTGTTGCCAGTCCTACACTAGCACTTTGGATGCTTTGCTCTTGGCATGTACCACCCCCCTCTCTTATAAATGTCATGAGCCCAATCCACCTCTGAATAAACACGGACACAATCATCTGTTCGAACCCTGAGCAGTTAACAAACACAATGAAGCAGCACTTCCTTGTAGTAACTGGCAAGGGGCAAGGCCAAATTAACCCCTCCATACACCTAGCCCAACGGATCGTCGGACTCACCGGGACACCGGTCACCTTCTCCACCGCCATCTCGGTCCACCGTGAAATGTTCCCCGACCTGCCTGCACCCGACCAAGAGGTAGACGACGGGGGCGTCACGTACATCCCCTACTTGGACGGTTTCGACAACGGCGGCTTCGATACCACTGCCAACAACCTCAGCTTCTTGCTTTTGCAGTCCAAACTTTCTTGCGAGAAGAGCTTATCGTCCGTCGTTCGAGCCCTCGCCCTTCGTGGCCGTCCCGTCACCTGCGTAGTCAATACCTCACACATGTCCTGGGCTACCGACGTTGCCAGTCGGTACGGTATCCCCTCTGCTCTGTACTGGACCCAGCCGGCCTCCGTCTTCTCTATCTACTATGTTATGGCACAGCGAAAATAAATCCAAGAAACTCATAGAAAATTCACAACCACAAAGACAATGATTTACGTGGTTCGGCCAAGATGTTTACTTTCAAAAACGAGTGTGATTTAATTCACTCTGAAGAAGAAAAGGAATTACAATAGCTCTCAATACTTCTCTCCTTGCATTTAAGAACTCTCTATCACAAAAATATTAAAAAAAATCTCTCAATTTTTTTTGTTGAACTTATTCAACTACTTTAGCTCTCTTATGTTGAACTTATTCAACAACTTGAGCACAATAAGATATCCCAATGAGCACCTATAGACCCCTTTATATAGCATAGAAATCCAATCTTATGTAGGCTAAAAAATATAATCATAATCCTATGTAGGATTCCCACATATATGATCAAATCCAATCTTGTATAGGATTACCATATATATGGTCAAAAAAGGTCATGGGCCTATTTTTGGATAATTTTCTTTATATCTCCACATCGGCAGGATTTTGCTACAAAATTGAGCCGACACTTCTCCACCGCATAGCTTCACCAAATCAAAAACTCGACAATTCCGCCCCTAAGGGCTCTCAAGCAATTGGTAGGACTTGGAGCAAGTCCAAGCAATGTTAGAACTTAGCTCCAAGAACAACCTTAGTCAACATATCAGCGGGGTTGTCCTTGGTATGCACCTTTTCAAGTGCAATATCACCATCTTCTACAACATCCCGTATGAATTGGTAATGAACATCAATATGCTTGGTCCTTGCATGATGGACTTGATTGTTTGCCAAGTGAATAGCACTCATACTATCACAATGCACATCAACTACATCCTGCTTCACCCCAAAGTCATTAATCAAACCACGAAGCCATAGGCCTTCTTTCACTGATTCTTTTACCGCCATATACTCTGCTTTCGTAGTTGATAGGACAACCGTAGCCTGCAACATAGATCTCCAATTGACTGGTGCACCATGTAAAACAGACACGTATCTAGTAGTTGACCTACGCCTATCCAGATCACCAGCATAGTCCGAATCCACATATACACTGACTTGACTAAAGTCTCCACCAAAGTGTAATCCCAAATCAGTGGTTCCCTTCAAGTACCTGAATATCCACTTCACAGCCTCCTCGTGCTTCTTTTCCGGATCAGCCATAAAGCGACTAACCACACTTACGGCTTGTGCAATGTTTGGTCGAATGCACACCATAGCATATATTAAGCTGCCAACTGCACTCGCATAAGGAACTTGAGCCATGTGCTCCTTCTCCTCATCTGTAGTAGGGGATAACTTGTTTGAGAGCTTAAAGTGGACAGCCAAGGGAGTAGAAACAGTTTTTGCATCTTCCATACCAAAACGAGCAATGATCTTCTCAATGTACGACTTCTGAGACAAATATTTTTTGTTTCTCCCTCTGCCTTTTAAACTCCATCCCTAAAATCTTCTTGGCTCCACCCAAGTCTTTCATCTCAAACTCCGAGCTAAGTTGGGATTTTAATTTATCCATCTCTACCATGAGGCAATAAGCATATCATCCAAATAAAGCAATAGATAGATATAGTCTCCACCACGAAGTATATGAAAGTAAACACAACAATCATACTTACTTCGGGTGAAATCATGTCATGTCATGAAGGTGTCAAACCGCTTGTACCACTGTCGCGATGACTGCTTCAACCTGTACAACAATTTTTTCAACAAACACATGATTTTTGTTGCCAACCACCTTGAAGCCCTCCGGTTGATGCATATAAATTTCTTCGTCAAGATCGCCATGCAAGAATGTTGTCTTCACATCGAGTTGCTCTAACTCGAGATCATGTTGAGCTACCAAGCTCAATCATATGCGAGTAGAAGTATGCTTGACCACCGGAGAAAATATCTCATTGTAGTCCACTCCCTCCTTCTGCGCGAAGCCCTTTGCCACTAATCTTGCCTTGAACCGAGTGCCACCAGACTCTGGAAAAGCTTCCTTCTTTTTGTACACCCACTTGCATCCTATAGCCTTCTTGCCTTTGGGCAATGGAACCAGATCCCATGTACAATTTTTGTGGAGAGACTCAATCTCTTCCTGCATAGCCATCATCCAGTTCTCGCTTCTAGTATCTTTGACCGCCTGTCTGAATGTGATAGGCTCGTCATCCTCCACCGGTACTGCATATGCCACCACATTTAGCTATCCACAATACTTTACCGGTTCATCAAATCCATACATATGTACTGGCTTGACTGATCTCCTTGGCCTAGTGGTGGCCAAGGAATCTTGCTGCTGGTGCTGCTCATCCTTTGGTTGTCGCTCTTATGGGGCTTGATGAACATCTTCAGAAACCTCTACCTCATCTGATGCATCCTCAGATGACTCAATCTCAATTATTTGAGATTTGCTAGATACACCACCATCCTGATCGGACTCACTCTTCTTGTTCGAAGCCAACACTGAAGACTCGTCGAGAGTGGCATCCCTGCTGATTAAGAACTTCTTATCCTCCAAGCACTATAGACGGTAGCCCTTCACTCCTTGTGCATATCCCAAGAATATTGCTTTCTTGGCTCTCGGGTCCAACTTACCCTCATTGACATGATTGTAAGCTTTGCATCCAAACACGCACAAAGTGTTGTAATCTGCTGGTTTGTCGGACATCACCTCATATGGAGTCTTACAATCTATAGCTAGAATTGGTGATCTATTAATCAAGTACCGTGCCATGTGTATAGCATCCGCCCACCATTCCTTGCCTAAACCGGCATTGGAGAACATACATCTTGCTTTCTCAAGCAAGGTTCGATTCATCCTCTCTGCTAACCCATTTTGCTGTGGTGTGTTCCTAACAGTCCAACGTCGAACGATACCTTCTTGAGCACAAAAATCTTTGAAATGTCCATAGGTATATTCAGTACCATTATCAGACCTCATCATCCTTACCTTTCTGTCTGTTCTGTTCTCTATAGTCGTTTTCCACTGCTTGAACTTTTCGAACACTTCATCCTTGGTTTTGATCAAATACAGCCAAACATAACGTGTATAATCATCAATAAAAGTGACATAACTCCATTCTTGGAAGGAATCTTGCTAGGTCCCTACACATCTGTATGCACATAGTCGAGAATACCTATTGTCTTCTGCTTGCTTGTACTGAAGGTCACCCTGTGCTGCTTGCCATAAACGCAATGCTCACAAAAATCCACACTTGGCTTATTCAAGTTCTTCAGTAATCCTTGTTTTCTCAGTAAGGACAGGCCTTGTCACTCCCCAGTTCCAAAAATATGGAACCGAGCCACTTAGCAAGGCCAGAGAGTCCCACTCCAATGATTATCCTAATTTAATGGAACATTTGAGTAGCACTTAAGCTGTAGAGTGCATTAGAATAAAGTAAATGCCCAGAAGTCTAAACTAATCTCATTCAGAGATACATGAACTTAAAAAATAGGAAATATGAGTACCAGTCTGCAGCCTAATAATCATATTGCCCGAATAGACTCGAAAGGAATAATATGAGTCTATTAATACTATGATACTAAGCGATCAAAAAAACATGAAATAAAACATATAAACTACGAAGGAATAAATACATGCAAAAAGTACATATATAAAATATAATGGAAGCTCAACAACAATCCAGCAAGGTTCTCTGTAGACTACGCGGCTAAATCTGGAGAGAAAACCAGGTCCTCAACGGGACGCAACAAGGTACATAATATACATGCCAAATGTACGACAATAATAATAAAAAGATAAAGTAAGTACGACTGGTAAAGTGGATGAATCTAACATAACCAACTATAATGCTAATGCAATTTAAAAAATATCACTCGAACACGCGGGCTGTCACGGTGTACCCCAGAGACCTGATAGGCACTCCAGCAAACTATGAATACCCCACAGTCCGATAACGACAGTGGCAAACTATGAAATCCCCGAAGCTCTGGAATGAGACAATGGCATACTATGAGAGAAAGTAGCCCAAGCGTATGGTGTATGTTCTTCCCTCTCATGTGACCTTGCGAATCGCATCCACGAGATGCTCGGTCAGATCCTCTAGCTAGGACATCGAGTCATACTAGTAAATACAGTATAAAAATCACAAGTCATCGTCCTAGATCCAAATCATGGATTTTCGTATAGCAAGATATGAATCATGTACGGGAATCCGGCAGTATAAAGTAACCATAAACATGTCCTAGGGTCTGAATGTACTCCGTAATGGATTATCGCGGGAACAAAATGTGAATGTCTAATGTCGATAATCGATGACGCTAACATCCATCGGCCCCGAATATGATTCGGACATGAAGTACCGAACACGGCCCTAGGTGTTACAATAAAATACACATAAATAATATTCAAGAATTTAAATAACGTAACTGAAGTACAAGTAGGGCAAGGTACACTTGCCTGGGTCCGAGCACTGAAAATGAGAAGGTAGCCCCGAGTCCAAGTTCGTATGGCCCAAGGAACCTAGATAAATATTTAAGAATTGATTAATTAACTGCTTGAGCTAGCAATCTATTTATAGACATATAGTTACCGAGGGAATGGTAAAATATTATGACAACTATGCCCAAGGTTAAATAAACATAAGCTAAACACACAGTTTGTTGGCCAAAAGTGTATTAAGTTTATATCAAGATAATTCAAGTTGATTTAATACAAAAAAAATTATATATATAGAAAAATAAATATGAAAAAGAAAATAAACCCAAAAACTCCAAATAGTAACCAACATAGGGTTTGATCCCTACACCACACCCCTACAACCCCAGCATAAAACCAGTGGTCTAGAGCTCGCATTGATTGTAAAAATGTTACACTCATAGTTAGCATATTGGCCAAAGGCCTTCCTAGAAAGGCAACATAAAAGGGGCAACAAAAAAGACAATTCCATATATATAGGGTTCGAAAATGTAACCCCTCATATATCTACCTCTCTAAGAAGATGCTCACAAAAAAAGGAAGATAAAAAACTTGTTGATTGGTCATTTTTGTTCAATTTTCTTTACAGAATTGACTAGAAAAGATATCCTCAATATCGATCGGTATCGGATCAGGACATGTTGAATCGTATCGGTATCGACCGTATCGGATTGATATCGGCCGATAGTACAAACTATGATTTTGAGATTATTACTTTACGACTTACATGGGATGCTTCCTAGTGATGATGCCTTTGTTTTTATATTATGTACTTTCAGATGTCCCGTTTCTTCTACGAGGAACTTTCCGTGATGACCTTAATAAACTACTCTGAAATCTTGCATCACTTTTACTTTTAGAAATAATAGTATATCATCGCGGATTATTGCTTACTCGGATTATTGCTTATATTTCTTGGAAGAGTGGAGATTAGGGAGAGAGCATGGTCATGGGAGGAGGAGGTGAGGGAGGCTACAAGTGAAGGAGGGTCATCTGATCATAATCTAAGATTGTTCGTGGAGGATATGTGAGGTATTGCTTGGAACGTTTGGGTTCGAAGTCATTGATAGATAAGGTACAAGGATAACCCAACCAATGAAGGCTTCTCTACCTTGTATCTTGGTATTTGTATGTGATTATTCATTTTGTTGGTATTATTTTTTACTAGCATTCACTAATTTGCACGTGAATTTTTATGCTAATTTGTTGTATAACAAGATTTTTTTTAAGGAGAGATTATATAATAAGTTATTTCTAATAATTTTGAAAAAAAATTGTATTTTATCAACTTTTGTTATGTTATTTTTTGTTTAATTTTTCAAAAGTGAAATTTTTGTAATGGAATTTGTTTTTTGAAAAAAATAATTATTTTTTGTTTTCGAGGGATTGAGATATTTGTAAATAATTGTTACTTATACCATTTTATATTTATAAAATGAAAAAAAACAGAATTTCTGGGAAGAGACATGATAATAAATATTAAGTATTTACTATGGTAGGGGATATTAATAATTGTAGTGGTCACTCATGATGATTGTATTATAACTACGATTATTTTTTAATTTTGGAAATTGCTGAAATACCTAATTTTGGGGTGGAAGTTTATGAAAAACCCACCCGCACGGTGGGTTTTATGAAATATCCAGAATTATATATTTTCACGTTAAATATTCCAAGATTCCCTTTAGATGCTCTGTATTTACAAAATGGCTATTTTGATAATACCATAACTACCCCTTCGTACAAATTTGGTTATATATATGTATTTGAATTCACAAACTCAGATTTGGATTATGATTTTTGTCTTCTTCTTCTTCATGAGAGATCTGAATTTTATTGCTCTCATCTTCAGCAGAGATCACAATGATCGTTAGTAGTTCACTGTGCTTTTCTTCAGTCGAATTTTGTTCATTGCTCATCATCATCATCATCATCATCATCTTCATAGAGATATTTGAATTTTTTCGACGATTAGGTCAATTGTGGAGAGAATATCTTCTTCTTCTTCTCCATTAGAGTTAGCATCATTTTGAAAGAAGAACGAAAAACTCTTGAATCTTTATTCCTGATAAAAAATTTCTTCAAAAAAGAACAAAAAATTAGGTTTATGTCAATTGTTCTCCATCTTTTTAACACGGAGAATGGTCATTTCCCGTAATTTTAACATGAAGAATGACCGTTCTTGTCACTCCCATTTTTCCGTTATACGTATTTTCAGTATACGTGTACGGATTTCTGACATTTGTCGGGTGACCCATATTTTGACTTGTCTTGCTTAGCTAGTCTTTGTTTAATCTTGATTCGGTTTATTTTGTCTTAGTTTAATTTAGTTGGTTCATCATGGCATGTTAACTTGGCTTGGCTTGGTTTGGTTTGGGTTAAGTTGGTTCATCATGAAGAACCTTATATTTAACCCAACTCCACTCTCTCTCCTCCATAACTCTTCATTTACTCTTCTTCTTCATTTACTTCTCCACCTACACCTTAGGCAAATGTAACTTGCTTCATGAAGAAACCCCCATTTTTATTGTTCTATTGTCTTTCCTACAAGTTTCTAAGACTCTTTAGTACTTAGCATTTTTGATTTTGGTGGATAATTTCTTATAGATCTAAGTTTACTTTACTTTCAAAATTCTTGGGTATAGGTCTACCAAACTTTGTTATTTTTAAGTTTTGATTGTTCCATGTTGAAGAGAATTTCATTATACCCAATTTAGACCCTTGAAAATCCGAATTTCTACTTGTTTTGAGCAAGTTAGGCCACCTTTAGTTCATGGGTTTCCATGAACACATGTGGGATGCTTGGAGAAGATGAGCAGTGCTAGGCGCATAGCCATTGATATGCGCCCAATCCATATACTTCTTCCTGCTTGGGCGCATAGCCATTGATATGTGCCCAAAGCAATATGCATACTTCCTTCTGCTTGGGCGTATAGCCATTAAATGCGCCCAAACCATATAGTTCTTCCTGCTTGGGCGCATAGTCATTAATATGCACCCACTGAGCCAAAGAAGACAGTCTCCCATGCTTCCTTTAAGTGCACCATATCCCTAGAATGTGGGTGCATGCTGTTCTGGGCACATTCTGTCCTGGGCGCATGCTTTCCTGGGCACATGCTGCCCTGGCGCATGATGTCCTGGGCATATGTTGCCCTGGCACATGCTGCCCCTGGGCGCATGGTGTCCTGGCACCCCCTTATTTTATCCCTCGTGCCATTTTTTGCCATGATAATTCTTGTTACATTACCCAGGCTTGTCTTCATGGTTCTTAGTGTAATATTGGGATCTTTGTTTGTACCATGTACTTGACTTGTTCTTTGATGACCCGACTTAATAACTTGTTGAGCATGATAGACTTGAGCATGACATGACTTGCTAGCATTGGACTTGGCATGAACACGACTTGACACGAACTTGGACATGATAATATGAACCAGTCTTGATAATTCTTGATAGTGGCCCGTCGCGGCGCACTCTTGACAAGTAACAAGTAAACTTGACATGACATGTATAAGCTTGATAGTGGCCCATTGTGGCGTACTCCTGACAAGTAATCCTGACAAGTAATCTTGACAAGTAACAAGTAACTCTCGTCTTGACACCGTGGGTAATTTCTCTTAATCGTGCATGTACAAACTATATGTCCCGTCTTGCATCATGATTAGGACATGGATTTCTGATTATCATGGTCAGAGATTCATACTGAATATGACTAAGTTAATGACTAGATTGATCAAGTAGCTCATAACGAGATTTTCTAGTCACAAGCAATCCCATTATCTGGGTGCCTCAAGTGGACTTGTAGCCTGCCGACGAAAAAGGTACATTTTTAGCATACTGTCATGTGTTGCACCACAAAGTCACCTAATCAACTCTTTCAACCTACGGAAGGATAACTGGGTAGTCTGCAGGACTTGTGACTGCTGGAACATCTCATTGCATCTTGCAGTAATTAGGCTTGTGATAACCCTAGTTAGTTAAAGTATCAAGCCATACTCATTGCTTAGCCGTGATTGATGAATGGAGTCCCGTCTAGTCTAGCTTGTCTAGAAGTAGTACATGATTACTTTTGTGCATTTTGATTTATGTCTTATTGTTGTTGATAAATTATTAGAGACTAAGTTCTGTTCAGGTGAAGGGTTACAATCCCGGTCCTTGTTTGGTTTACGGGTTGTAACTTGGCTTCCGGAACAGCTCCTTAGTTATCTTGTCATTTTATCATATTTCTAACTCTTGTTCTTTTTTTGTTATTATTCATGTCCTTGTGTTCTAATATGTTGGTTTTAGTTTTTAAGTGAAGCCTCCCTTGTGGCACTTGCTCTTTCTGGGGTCTGACCTAGCCGGTTTTGTTTGGCCAGATTTCGGAGTAGCTTCCGAGGATCTTCCAGCCTTCCAACCAGATGGTAAACACTAGACGCAACCCTGGCAACGAGTGGGTTTTATTTTGCTCTCCCACTCTACTGTAAATTATTCTTTTGAGTCGTTTAGCCGCCGAGCAAGTGTTAACTCGTGTTGAAAACTTATATTTTTGTCTGCCTATGGGCTGTAACATGATTGACAAATTCTAGGATTGATCATGTATGACTTAAACTCTTGCTAGTCTTCGCATTTTGTATGACTAGCTATAGTGCCCCGTCCCGCTCAGTCAATCGGAGGAATCGAAACGCCGACGGCGTTCGAACTTATCCTTGCAACGGCGACTCGAAGACATCGCTCAGGTGGGGTAGTTTCGGTGAACTTGCCTCATCTTTGCCTTCACATAATAAATTGCATATTTTCAACTTGCACAAGTAGGCTTAATAATAAAAGAGATGAATCCACATAGCTAAAGGGAGTAATCCCGACGGGTCGAATTGAGTTAGAACATGGAAAGGTCCAACGGTCGGCTTAGAGTTGGTGCACGGCGTGCTTTGAAAATGACACTCGGTCCTTCGTCCCGTGGCTTGGGAGAAGGAAAGTTGGTCTTCGACACAAAACAATGAATTTGCCTAAGTCATAGGCGTCGTCGCATAAACGCTTGATAAAGCGTGCACGGTTCCACTGCACAAGGCTTGGCATAGCCTTTGCTCGTCCCTCGGGTTAAGTTGTAGGCTTGAGTAAGTAAGGCAAAGTTATGCCGGTCGACCTAAGTCATTCCAAGTGCTGTTCCGCTCATTCTGCGGTTGTCAAGTTAAATAGTCCCACGATCCCAAGGCCCATCATATGAAGTATGACTTGGGCGATAGCGTTGCGTAGAATACGAGTCGGTTTAAGACGCGAGCCACGGTTGGTTCAGTAGAAAGTTAGCCATGGTCTGTCGATACTTAAGGAAACACGTCATGTTCAAGTTAAGTTGGAAGGCTATGCAGTAGTCGTTCCCTAAGTTCAAAGAATGTTAAGTCTAAGCGATGGTTAGTCATCGAGAGGAAATATGTCGGGACTGTAGTTCAGCCTCCGAGGCAACCCTGGTTTGGGCTCTGCGAAGGAAGTGTGAAAAGTGGAAGAAGTAAAGCAAAGGAACTAAGTGATGATGATGAGACCATATATAACGTTAAGTCTAGAAGTTAGCGTAGGCGCGTGGTCATGGACAACTTGTCGACAAGGGCGATGGTTTCTTCGAGTGGCAACCTTGGGCCACGGGACCGACTCGGCCTAGAAAGAAACAGGTTATAGCCGAGCTGGGTATGAAGCAACCGGTAGGTCGGAGACTTGCATCGGGGATCGCCACCTGCGGTACAAGGGTCCCGAATGCCAGGCTATGTCCAGGATGGCTAGTTAATGCCAGTGACCGTTCATATAGATGTGTCGACACGGGCGATAATCCGCGTGTGTGTCTTTAGACTGAGTTGAGTTGAATGTGTATGCAGTTAGAGAACACAATATCTGGGCCTAAGATTTGGCTACAACGAAGGCGGCGTTGTCACTCCCCGTTCCTGGAATGCATATTTTTATACGTATACCGCTTGTCCGTATTTATTCAAGATTTATCACGCATTTATTTAGTAATTAATTCCTTTTATTTTATGCTGATTATTTTTCTGTATTTTATTTTCTGCTTTTCCTTGGCTCTCGGTTCATTTCGGTTCGTGGTGAGCCAACTTGGTTTGGCTTGGTTCAACATGGAAAGGAATGGGTGGCTAGGATTTGATGGAGTAGGATGGATGGTGGAGATGCACTTGACCTTGATATAAAACTTCTTCTTTCATTCTCTCTCTTCATTCATTCACATTTACTCCTCCACCAAACCCTAACCCACTTATGAGAGGCAAGTACATCTTACACATCATGGAGGATTTCATGCATCCTCATTTATTTTTAGTCCATTGTGTTTGTCTCTTCTTTCTCTACATGTTTAGGTCTTGTAGTTTTTGTTTTCCATGGTTAGTTTTGTGTAGATCTAAGTTTTTCTCCTTTTCGGTTTTCTTAGGTTTTGATCTATCAAACTTCATCATTTCCATGTTTTGATTGTTCTATGTTGTAGAGAATTCAATTCTACCCAATTTTGGCTTTTAAAAAGTTAGATTTCGACTTAATTTGAGGAAGTTATGGCCAAAATAATTTTGGTCAAACTTCTATGTTCATCTGTCCTGATTCTGGCAGGGACGATGAATAGTGTCTGGCCGTATAAGCATTTTTGAGCCGCATAAGCTTTCCTGGCCGCATGAGAATTTTTTGAGCCGCATAAGCTTTTCTGGCCGCATGAGCATTTTTGAGCCGCATAAGCTTTCCTGGCCGCATGAGCATTTTTGAGCCGCATAAGCTTTTCTGGCCGCATGAGCACTTTTGAGCCGCATAAGAATTTTTGAGCCGCATAAGCTTTTCTGGCCGCATGAGCATTTTTGAGCCGCATAAGTATTTCTGGCCGCATGAGCATTTTTTGAGCCGCATAAGCTTTTCTGGCCGCATGAGCATTTTTGAGCCGCATAAGCTTTCCTAGCCGCATGAGCATTTTTGAGCCGCATGAGCATTTCTGGCCGCATGAGCATTTTTGAGCCGCATAAGCATTTTTGAGCCGCATAAGCATTTCTGGCCGCATGAGACTGATTTTGGCTGATTTTGATTGTTTTTTGCTCTTTTTGACTATTTTCTGGCCCGAATTTCTCCTAGCTTCTAACATGAAAGTTGTAGATCTTTTCCTTGGCTTCAAGAATATGTTACCAAATATTTTATGCAAGTTTTCTCCTATTCTTGATATAGAACTTTTGACTACCATGCCTTATCACGAATTGACAATGATTGTTATCCTGACTTAATATTGATCATGCGTTCCTACGTCTGGAACTAAGAGACTGGCTAGTCGTCTTATTGTACTGAATGAGATACGTTCATGTATGAACCATTGAGAACGACTGGCTGATCCCGATCATTGATAATGTAACCGTGCTGATCTCCAACTTATAATTATGTACATGAATTTGAGTAGGTGCTATGGCACCGATAATTAATTTCGTATTACAAAAGCAGCACGTGTATCCTACTGTCAAGGCATGATTATCCCGTGGATAGGTTTGATTGTTGCATTACGCTATGTAGGACCTACAACCCAACCGCACTGGCATCGTTGTAGAGTTACGCATATCGTACCTTGTACGAAAGTACTCATGCGAAATACTCATGATCCACGGCATGAGATTTCAACTAATATAGGGCCAACTAAGCTAAATAAAATAATTACTGCATGGAGAGAATGGATTTCCGAGTTCTTACATGACGGCCGTCCTTGGGACAAATAGTGTCCCGACACGCCGGCTGGTTCCCACGGATACTGCATATCTACCACACGGGCAGGGAGTGGTATCCGGTTTACTTTTTCCGATCGACGAGCGTCCCGCTGGGACTCGTTTCCCCGCATGGCGCAACTGATTATTGGATCGACCAGCCTTGTCTGTCTATAGTAAGAACTGAGAAATTCCCTAATGCATGGTTCCAGGGTAACTTGGAGCTCACTAGTAGTAAGCCGTAATAATTGTCTGGCCGCCTAAATTGATTTGATTGTGGGTTGTATCCTACTTTGCCAACTATTGAGGTAAGCTGAACGTCCTAACATGATGGGCCAACTTCTGTCCTTGTTTGGTTGGGGAGTTGGTTCGGAGTGTCAAGACGCTAGGCGTACCTTAGTAAGAGGCAAAGATCTATTTATCTTATTTATATCCTTAACCCTTATTACTGGTTTTAATTCTTCATGTCGTGCTTTCTTTGTGGTGCTTGTTATTGGAGGTCTAACCTCTCTGGTTTTGCATGGCCAGATCTAGAGCCAGCTCCCGAGGACTCAGCTTACTTCTACCCTCAAGATGGTCAATACTAGAAGGATGACCGCAGGAGGCCACGAGTGGGTTCCTTGACTCCCTACTCGTCTTGTTCTTTACTTTACTTTTGCCATTTTGGCACCGACCTGTTAGTCGAACTGTCTAGCACTTGCTTTTACATAATTGTAATTAATTCAAACTGCAGCTGATAGCGATTGTGTATACCTTATCATATCATCTGGCTATGTTTTGTAAAGTCAGATCTCAAGAACATTTTGACCGAGCGTTTGGGACGCCTTACTGCTTTATCATATATGCTCTTTATTTACTGCTACTTGATTCATTGATTGAGACAATAGATGTCATATGACCCTAGCGAGACTTGTATGTAGTATGCACCCCCTTGTCTAGTTTACAGTATTGATCGTATTATTCGGTATTTCTTCTACCTGTAATACGTAGCTGGCCAAGTCCGTCCCCGTCCCCCGGTGTTTCGGGTCTGGGGCGTGACACGGTTTTAGTGGTGGCCCATGCAGGTCTGTTTTCAGACTTGTGGGGTGCTTTTATTTCATAGGAGGTCTCAATCACACATGTTCTCCCTTTGTTCTCATGATTCGTTGCTCTCGATCCCATCTTGACACCCCGGTATCCCTTGACTTCGTTGATCTTTCATGTCCGGTCGTTTGATTGTTCTCTTGTCTCTTGTATTAGGGGCTCCTCGTCCGCGTCAGAGCAGCAACAACCAGAGCAGCAGGACCATGTTGGTCAGCAGCAAGGGCCAGTGCTTCTCCAAGAGCACGTCCAAGCAGAGGTGATAGTAGAGCCAGCCGTTGGGCCGCAATATCCGGAGGTTCCGATCTCACCGATGATTCCGCCCAGTCCGGGGGCAGTAGATACACCAGCCCTCCTAGAGATCATCAGAGGGATGATGGCCACGCAGCAACATCAGATGTTGGTCCAGCAACAGATGCATACCCAGCAACAAGAGCAGAATGTGTTACTTAATCAAGGCTTGCAGACGGCATTGGAAAGAGGAGTGAGGACTGATTCAGGAGCGTCGACCCGATTCTGCAAGTACAACCCCCGACGTTTCGAAGGTACAGAATATGCTATCATAGCAGATGCGTGGCTCAAGGATATTGAGGCCATTTTGAAGGCAGCCAAAGTTTCAGCCGAGGAGCAAGTGGACCAAGTAAAGTTGTTACTCCAGGATCTCGCCCGTGATTGGTGGGAATCAGAGGAAGTAGGTGCCAGGCGTCCTATTGCACGGAACGATTTTTCTACCAGATTCAAGACCAAATACTATAGAGTGGTAGCTCAATTCGAGCTACAGCAGAAGTTCATCAGCCTCAAGCAGGCTGGGAAGACCGTGGATGCTTATGCAGCGGAGTTCTGCAGATTGAGTAGGTTTGCCCCAGAGATGGTAGCCACGGAGAGCCAGAGGGCCATGAGGTTTCAGCAAGGGTTTCATCTTGAACTCCTGCAACTGGTAGAGGGGCATAACTACCAGACTGTTGATGAGGTACTGACGGCGGCCCAGAGGCATGAGATCTCTATCCAGAGGATGGCGACTAGGGCTGGGGGCCAGAAGAGGTCTCACAACCAGATGGAAGGAGGAGGGGGAGCAGCACCCCGATCGACAGTACCGTCCCCTGGCGTCCGCATTCATGATGTGGCGGTGCGAGGCCAGCACCACCAGCCAGACAGCAACAGCAGCAGAGGAAGAATCAGCAACCACCCGCGGGTTGCACTTATTGTGGGAAGGCAGGGCACACTAAGAATATATGCCGAGCATTTAATGGGTTATGCTTGGTATGTGGGAGTCCGGATCACCGGGTTTCCACTTGCCCCATGAGTTCGAGGCCAGGAGGGCCAGTGCAACCATTTCCTGCCCTGCTAGCACCAGGGGCAGGCCAGTATCGAGGGCCAACGGTGGCAGTAAAATCGTTGGCTCAACGCCCGTTATTGACACAAGCTCAGATGTTTCGGCAGCAGGGACCGCCGATACAGCAGCAACTCCAGAGACCACCCCAGCATCATCGAGGCAAGGGCCAGCAGCAACACCGGGCAGGGCCGCAGCAGGGAAATCAGCATGGAGGCCAAGGGCAGGCGTTTAATCTGTCCTTGGAGGAGGCATTGGCATCGGGGAACATTGTGGCAGGTAACGTTCTCGTCTTCTCATCTCCCGCAGTAGTATTGTTTGATTCAGGAGCATCACATTCATTTGTATCTACACGATTTGCAACACGACTAGGATTGGAATTTGAGGCATTGCCAGAGAGGTTGAATATACTCACTGGTAATGGGCTTGTAGGAGTTAGTAGGATTATTCCAGCATGTAGAGTCGTAGTGTGCGGGCGTTCCTTACCCGCTAGGTTGATAGAATTTCCTATGGGAAATTTTGATGTTATCTTGGGCATAGACTGGCTGAAAGACAGTCATGCTATAATAGATTGCCATAGAGGGAGCGTATCTTTTGATATTCCAGGCATGGGACAGTTCGCTTTGGTCAGGTCAGGAACAGAACAGTTGGCAGGCGGAGTCGCAGCAGCATTGGAAGGAGTTCAAGTCCCGAGGGTAGTGGGAGAGTTTCTTGATGTATTTCCGGAAGAACTACCAGGTTTACCACCGAAGAGAGATGTCGAGTTCAGTATAGAATTGGTGCCAGGGACCGAACCGGTGTCGGATCGAGTTTACAGAATGCCAGATTCAGAGCAGGCCAAGGTGTACCAGCATATAGAAGAATTGAAGGCGAAGAAGTTCATTCGGGACAGTGAATCGCCATGGGGAGCACCAGTAGTACTTGTAGGGAAGAAGGATGGGTCATCCCGATTGTGCATTGACTATAGAAAACTCAATGCGGCAACAGTAAAGAACAAGTACCCACTACCGAGGATCGACGACTTGTTTGATCAGTTGAGCAGAGCCAGAGTATTTTCCAAGATAGATCTTCGGTCAGGATATCATCAAGTTAGAGTTCGGGAGGAGGATATTCCCAAGACAGCATTCAGGTCGAAGTACGGACATTACGAATTTTTAGTTATGCCGTTTGGATTGACCAATGCTCCAGTAATATTTATGGATTTGATGAACCGTATTTTTAAGCAATACTTGGATCAATTTGTCGTTGTGTTCCTCGACGACATTCTCGTTTACTCAGCCAGCGAAGAAGAGCATGAAGGTCACCTTAGGAAGGTATTGCAGGTTTTGAGAGAAAACTAGTTGTACGCCAAGCTCAGTAAATGTGAGTTTTGGTCGGATCGAATTTCATTCCTGGGGCATATCATATCAGGGGCAGGAGTATCAGTGGATCCTAAGAAAGTGGAGGCCGTGGAAGGTTGGCCAGTACCTAAGACAGTAGCAGATGTGCGGAGTTTCTTGGGATTGGCAGGATATTACCGAAGGTTCGTGTCAGATTTTGTAAGAATTTCAGCACCCATGACCCGTTTGACACGCAAGGATGTGCCATTTGTCTGGTTGGCAGAGTGTCAGGCGTCCTTTGAGAGTTTGAAGCAGAAATTGATCTCGGCACCTATACTTACATTGCCCGTTGGACCCGGAGGTTTTACTATATATTATGATGCGTCAGGTAAGGGACTTGGATGTGTCCTCATACAACATGGGAAGGTGATAACGTATGCATCTAGACAACTTCGGGACCACGAGAAAAATTATTTGACTCATGATTTGGAGTTGGCGGCCGTAGTATTTTCTTTGAAGCTTTGGAGGCATTACCTGTACGGCGATCGAGTAGATATATTCACCGACCACAAGAGCTTAAAGTATATTTTTACTCAGAAGGAGCTGAATATGAGACAGAGGAGATGGTTGGAATTGATCAAGGATTACGAAGTAGAACTTCAGTATCACCTAGGCAAGGCTAATGTAGTAGCGGATGCCCTCAGTAGAAGGGGCAGTGCATTCATGTTGACATCACAGAAGCAGATTTTAGAGGATCTTTGAGAGATGGGCATTGAGGTTATACTTTCTGGAGATGTACGGATCTTGGCTAGTCTACAAGTTCAATCTGACTTGGTAGACAGGATCAAGGTAGCTCAGACACATGACCCAAGGATTCAGAAGCTCAGGACAGAATGTGAGTCAGGACTTCGGAAGGAGATGAGAATTCATGAGGATGGAACACTTAGGTATGGATCGCGTCTATGTGTGCCTAGTGGAGATATCAGACAGGAGGTTATGGCAGAGGCCCATAGTTCTCAGTATTCTATTCACCCGGGCGGTACCAAAATGTACAGGGATATTAAATAATATTTCTGGCAGAACGGAATGAAGAGGGAGATAGCTAGATTCGTCTCCCGTTGCTTGATATGTCAGCAAGTGAAGGCAGAGCAGCAGAGGCCAGCAGGATTATTGCAGCCCACTTTCTATCCCGGAATGGAAGTGGGTGCACATCACAATGGACTTTGTGACTGGATTACCGAGGTCACCTAGTGGTAAGGATGCCATCTGGGTTATAGTGGATCGACTTACAAAGGTAGCACATTTCCTTCCCTTTAGAGTAGGGCAGACTACAGAAAAGCTAGCAGAGATGTACATGCAACAGATCGTCAGGCAACATGCAGTTCCTATCAGTATTGTGTCAGATAGAGATACCCATTTTATGTCGCATTTCTGGAAGAGTTTACATCAGAGCCTAGGTACCAAGTTAAGATTCAGTATGGCTTACCACCCGCAGACGGACGGACAATCAGAAAGGACCATTCAGACCTTAGAAGATATGTTACGAGCCTGCACTTTAGATTTTGGAGGATCCTGGGAGAGTCACCTGCACTTAGTAGAATTTTCATATAATAATAGTTACCAGGCCAGTATTCAAATGGCTCCATTCGAGGCACTATACGGTAAGAAGTGTAGATCGTCGTTGGCATGGGATGATATTGGGGAAAGGAAAATGTTGGGACCAGAGATGATTGTTCAGACAGTTGAAGTTGTTAAGAAAATTAGAGAGCGACTTCGAGTTGCACAAGATCGGCATCGTCATTGGGCAGACCGGCATCGCAGGCCATTGGAATTTTCTGTTGGGGACCACGTGTTCTTGCGGATTTCACCTACCCGAGGAGTCATTAGATTTGGTGTTCGTGGGAAGTTGAGTCCGCGGTACGTGGGCCCATTCGTCATTCTTGATAGGGTAGGCGATGTTGCTTATCGTTTATCCCTTCCGTCTTTGTTACGAGAGGTGTATGATGTATTTCACGTATCTTAGTTACGTAGGTACGTATCGGACCCAAGTCACATCCTCGATCATTCTGAGCTGGTTGTGGGTACCAACCTGTCTTATGAGGAGCAGCCAGTGTCCATTTTGGACCGAAGGGAGAAGATACTCAAGAACCGAACAATTAACCTTGTTCGTGTTGCTTGGGGCCATCACTCCTTAGGAGAGTCAACGTGGGAGCGGAAGGATGATATCCGATCGCGGTACCCGCACTTGTTTGACTCACAAGGTATATTTCATTTCCATATGCCTTGATTGTCTTGATTCCACATGCATATCCCCGTATGATTAGTAGCTTGGTTTCATGGATTGATAGTATAGTTACAGATTAGTGGTTGATTGGTATCATAGGGTGATTGATTGCTCGCTGTATTGCTTGTGCCTGGCCCTGATATTTCTAACCTGCTTGGATTTGAAATTCCGAGGACAGAATTTATCTAAGGTGGGTAGAGATGTCACTCCCCGTTCCCGGAATGCGTATTTTTATACGTATACCGCTTGCCCATATTTATTCAGGATTTATCATGCATTTATTTAGTAATTAATTCCTTTTATTTCATGCTGATTATTTTTTTGTATTTTATTTTCTGCTTTTCCTTGGCTCTCGGTTCATTTCGGTTCATGGTGAGCCAACTTGGTTTGGCTTGGTTCAACATGGAAAGGAATGGGTGGCTAGGATTTGATGGAGTAGGATGGATGATGGAGATGCACTTGACCTTGATATAAAACTTCTTCTTTCATTCTCTCTCTTCATTCATTCACATTTACTCCTCCACCAAACCCTAACCCACTTGTGAGAGGCAAGTACATCTTGTACATCATGGAGGATTTTATGCATCCTCATTTATTTTTAGTCCATTATGTTTGTCTCTTCTTTCTCTACATGTTTAGGTCTTGTAGTTTTTGTTTTCCATGGTTAGTTTTGTGTAGATCTAAGTTTTTCTCCTTTTCAGTTTTCTTAGGTTTTGATCTATCAAACTTCATCATTTCCATGTTTTGATTGTTCTATGTTGTAGAGAATTCAATTCTACCCAATTTTGGCTTTTGAAAAGTTAGATTTCGACTTGATTTGAGGAAGTTATGGCCAAAACAATTTTGGTCAAACTTCTATGTTCATCTGTCCTGATTCTGGCAGGGACGATGAATAGTGTCTGGCCGCATAAGCATTTTTGAGCCGCATAAGCTTTCCTGGCCGCATGAGGATTTTTTGAGCCACATAAGCTTTTCTAGCCGCATGAGCATTTTTGAGCCGCATAAGCTTTCCTGGCCGCATGAGCATTTTTGAGCCGCATAAGCTTTTCTGGCCGCATGAGCAATTTTGAGCCGCATAAGAATTTTTGAGCCGCATAAGCTTTTCTGGCCGCATGAGCATTTTTGAGCCGCATAAGCATTTCTGGCCGCATGAGCATTTTTTGAGCCGCATAAGCTTTTCTGGCCACATGAGCATTTTTGAGCCGCATAAGCTTTCCTGGCCGCATGAGCATTTTTGAGCCGCATGAGCATTTCTGGCCGCATGAGCATTTTTGAGCCGCATAAGCATTTTTGAGCCGCATAAGCATTTCTGGCCGCATGAGGCTGATTTTGGCTGATTTTGATTGTTTTTTGCTCTTTTTGACTGTTTTCTGGCCCGAATTTCTCCTAGCTTCCAACATGAAAGTTGTAGATCTTTTCCTTGGCTTCAAGAATATGTTACCAACTATTTTATGCAAGTTTTCTCCTATTCTTGATGTAGAACTTTTGACTACCCTGCCTTGTCACGAATTGACAATAATTGTTATCCTGACTTAATATTGATCATGCGTTCCTACGTCTGGAACTAAGAGACTGGCTAGTCGTCTTATTGTACTGAATGAGATACGTTCATGTATGAACCATTGAGAACGACTGGCTGATCCCGATCATTGATAATATAACCGTGCTGATCTCCAACTTATAATTATGTACATGAATTTGAGTAGGTGCTATGGCACCGATAATTAATTTCGTATTACAAAAGCAGCACGTGTATCCTACTGTCAAGGCATGATTATTCCGTGGATAGGTTTGATTGTTGCATTACGCTATGTAGGACCTACAACCCAACCACACTGGCATCGTTGTAGAGTTACGCATATCGTACCTTGTACGAAAGTACTCATGCAAAATACTCATGATCCACGGCATGAGATTTCAATTAACATAGGGCCAACTAAGCTAAATAAAATAATTACTGCATGGAGAGAATGGATTTTCGAGTTCTTACATGACGGTCGTCCTTGGGACAAATAGTGTCCCGACACGCTGGCTGGTTCCCACGGATACTGCATATCTACCACACGGGCAGGGAGTGGTATCCGGTTTACTTTTCCCGATTGACGAGCGTCCCGCTGGGACTCGTTTCCCCGCATGGCGCAACTGATTATTGGATCGACCAGCCTTGTCTGTCTATAGTAAGAACTGAGAAATTCCCTAATGCATGGTTCCAGGGTAACTTGGAGCTCACTAGTAGTAAGCCGTAATAATTGTCTGGCCGCCTAAACTGATTTGATTGTGGGTTGTATCCTACTTTGCCAACTATTGAGGTAAGCTGAACGTCCTGACATGATGGGCCAACTTCTGTCCTTGTTTGGTTGGGGAGTTGGTTCGGAGTGTCAAGACGCTAGGCGTACCTTAGTAAGAGGCAAAGATCTATTTATCTTATTTATATCCTTAACCCTTATTACTGATTTTAATTCTTCATGTCGTGCTTCCTTTGTGGTGCTTGCTATTGGAGGTCTAACCTCTCTGGTTTTGCATGGCCAGATCTAGAGCCAGCTCCCGAGGACTCAGCTTACTTCTACCCTCAAGATGGTCAATACTAGAAGGATGACCGCAGGAGGCCACGAGTGGGTTCCTTGACTCCCTACTCATCTTGTTCTTTACTTTACTTTTGCCATTTTGGCACCGACCTGTTAGTCGGACTGTGTAGCACTTGCTTTTACATAATTGTAATTAATTCAGACTGCAGCTGATAGCGATTGTGTATACCTTATCATATCATCTGGCTATGTTTTGTAAAGCCAGATCTCAAGAACATTTTGACCGAGCGTTTGGGACGCCTTACTGCTTTATCATATATGATCTTTATTTACTGCTACTTGATTCATTGATTGAGACAATAGATGTCATATGACCCTAGCGAGACTTGTATGTAGTATGCACCCCCTTGTCTAGTTTACAGCATTGATCGTATTATTCAGTATTTCTTCTACCTGTAATACGTAGCTGGCCAAGTCCGTCCCCGTCCCCCGGTGTTTCGGGTCTGGGGCGTGACAGGCGTACTTCAGCACGAGATGTGGCATCGAGTGTTAAGTCGTTGGCATAGAGTTGCATTGTTTAGACTTGAGCTGTTGCGAGTTAAGTCGAGAAGGGCCGTAGGGCAAGTTGGGTGAAGTTACGTTGAGTTGTTGGACACGACCTCAAATATGAGGTACGGCCATGCTGTCATAACATAAGTATGGGTAAAGTTAGTAAGTGGTGAGGCACTTAGTCGACTTGAGTTTAAGTCATGAAACGCCGTAAGGCAAAGTTGGTCGAGTGACACTAAGGCCTCGTTTGGTTCACGGAATCTTCGGGTTGGGAAAGGAAAGTGATTACTTTCCTATGTTTGGGTGCCAAAGAAATTGAGAAGGAAAGGAAAGTGATTCCCAATGGAAGGGAAATTAGGGGGGAAAGTGATTCCATCCATCCAAGCAAGGAATCACTTTTCCACATTGAAGTAATCACTTTCCTTTCTAAATTCCTTGGCATTTCCAAACATCGGAAAGGAAAATCAATGGGAAATAAAATTTCCCAAAGGAAAGGAAATGACAAGGAATTCATTTCCTTTTCCTTCCATTCCGCGAACCAAACGAGGCCTAAGTTCGCAAGTCTTGATTGGGTCAGTTGGCGATCAAAGTAGCAAGGGCCGCAAGGCGGCAATATGGTTTAGTCTCACTGAAGTACGAGGCACGGCATGAGTGGATTTGTAGCACGGTCACATGAAAATGGAGTCTTCCGAGTAGTTGCGTCTCTGATTATGGCCGTAAGGCAAACACGACTTGATAGGTTAACGTTATTGGCACGAGAAGGGTCTAAGGCAAAGTATGAGTTAACGTCGTTGTGCAAGCACGAGATGGTCCTCAGACACAAGTATGCCAAGGCGTCCGTCATAAAACTGATCCTAAGACAAGAGTAGAAAGACAATCAATAAGAAGGGACTATGTTGCACAAAGTAAATCAAACGTGTTGGTTTTGTATGGGTGGGCGAGGAGCTCATTCCACCAGTACAGTTGAGTAATGACACCCACATAGTTTACATGTGCAGGCACAGGTAGAAGCTCGTGGCGCGGAGCTCGCTTGGATGCGTCGAGGCACGGAGTCCCTTGGCGATTCGAAGCGTGCGGCCGCATGGAGTCAAGACTTATATGGGACATAATGTATGGACGTCGCCTTCTAAAGCTTTCGCTGGTTCTAGACTTGTATTGAGAGATGAGAGAGAGCTGAGTGACTTGTAAATGTGAGATGAGAGAGCTTGAGTCATTGTAATCTTGGCTACGGCGTCCAATTGTAACCTTTGTTTCAATATCAATAAAGATCATCTTTTGAATGACTTGTGTTTTGTTCCAAATTTCTGCTGCTAGTATTCAATGTCTCTGCATGGGACTTCTGTACGACGACCCCGTCGCAGTCGCTGAAATCGGCCGTTATGGAACCCGCCTTGCACGAGCGCAATCTAGGCTTGTGCGGCATCACGCCTTAGCGAGGACGATCGCTCCTACGGGAGCGGGGCCTGACATAATAGTATCAGAGCACGGCTTTACGTCCTTGGACTATCGATTGAATTCTTTAGCTCCGTTATTTTCGCAAACTCTGAATTATGCTTCCGTAAGTTGATATCGTTGGTGCGCTCTCTCTCAAATATCCCACGGGATGTCCATACAATAAGTCTATCTATTTTGCAAAACATAGGAGAACAGTTTTTGACAAGAAACAAAAAGATGGTTTACTTAAGCACGGTTGGCTAAGTCGGGCTGGGCATATACACCAAGTTGCGTCGAACATAGAAAAGTCGAGTGCGGGATTCGTAATGTTGCGAGCATAAAACGGGTTGAACTTGATTGAGTAAGCGGGATGACTATCGATATGGATACTATCGAGCGGTGATAACGTCGGTGCGATATAGATGAACGTGCTTGGATATTGAGGAATGGTTAGAACGGAAGATCTGAAGAAGTCGATTTTGATTCGAACGATAGTGTTGAAGATTTATTGAATGACTTTATCCCTGAGTGGTGTATACGATAGCCTCAGGATGTCGATCGATTGAGGATACGGGGTGTCGGTGAGTCTATCAGCAAGCGTCGCACATATATAAAGCCTTACATCGAGTGCGATTGAGTGAGTCGTTGTCTTGATGTTTGATAAGTGGATTCGAACAAATTAGAAACGACGCGCACGGAACATGCATGGGATTGAAGATTGCGCAAGTATGAAACACGGAGATGATTGAGTAGATAAATCAAATCGAGGAAAAGTTAAGGTGTAACGAATGGATACTTGATAAAGGAAATCGATAGGTAAAATCGTATAGAGAAAGTTAGCACGATGGGAAGATAGCGTGCATGAAAAAGTTGAATTTTGAAGTTACGCAATGACTCTGAGGATTGAAATGGATGTCGTTCGATGATTGAGTTAACAAGAATGATGCGAATTGAGAAAATACGTTGGTCGATGACTTAAGATAAAGGGATGAACGATACACAAAATTGGGTTTGAGGAATTGAATATTGTGAACGATTCGAGGGGTAATGATCGAAATTGAATTTGAATGTCGAGGAGATTATCCAGTCGGACGATAGCATCATTCGTACGACTCAAAATTCGTTGCAAACGAAGATCGTCAGGTTACGTATATCGTCAATGGTATTGAGGCGTATCAAAGATGATATGCGATAACTCGGGGGTACTCTGACTCGGCGAACGACAATCGTGCAAGTGTTATTGTTCGGTTGGATGCTATACTTAGGATTTTGATTGAGATGAATGTTGGATGAAAATGATCGTGTCTTGATGGTTACGTTGATAGCCACAACGTCGACGATCTTGTCTTGCGCGAGTGTAACTCTACCCTCGCACATGCGTTACGTCAAATTTGGGGCGATCGTTCCGCGTGAGCATTGACATGGTGATTTATGTCACGGGAATGATCGAACTCGAAAAAATTAGGACGCGACAACGTTGATTGTCTCGACTTATTGGTTTGATGTGAAAGAAAATTCGTGAATGTTAGGATTTATGATTGACGAATGAATGGAACTTGAGGATTGAGTAGGTCCAATCTGCGCATCGAGAATGAATTAGTCTAGACACAAAACAAGAGTTACGTCCCGATGAGAATGATTATCTCGCGGGAGCGTGCATGGTGATTCGTGTCCGCCGTAGATAATCTGACTCACGTAAGATCGGGGCGCAACATATTGTTAAGTCGGACGACCTTGTGATCGATTTCGTGAATTAGGATAAATGACTTAGGGAGTATGAAATGTGAATTATGGTTTAGCGATGAATCGTGTCGTAGCGTGCTTGACTTGGAACGATTGATAGGCGGATTATGTCGAACGTGTTCAAAGAGATAGACTATACGAATTGACTTGATGAACGAGCGATGTGTTCTTATCGAGGAAATCGGTTGAAACATGAGTTATCATAGGATGGCTTTGCTGAACGACTCGGACCCCGTGCGATGAATACTGGGATGTGCGTAGGAAATAAATGCTCGATGTTTAGAAATCAGAGTGATGCGAGCTTGGGTAGAAAACCCTGTACCATCGATTTGATTTGACCTTAGGATGGGGTCAGTGTTGATATCGTTGTTTGGAAACTATGATTCCAATACTGACGGAAAGACATAGTCTAGCGGTTAGGCAGACGTCCGAGTGCGAAGCGATAGGATTTGTGGAGGCACCACTCGCGAGTATCGGTTGACATACATGAATATCAGGGACGTCCGAATATGTGCACGATCCGACTCGTGTGGTGGTGGTGGCGGATTCTCTATCACGAGGCTTGGCTGAAATGCATATATTTTGGGGACGCCTAGAATATGTGCACAATCAAACTAAGTGATACGTTGAATCAAGTGAGACTTGAAGAACAGGAAAGTGTCGAGGATTTTGAAATCGTAAGTTTCGAAGAAATGTTGATGGTAATGCGATCATTGAATTAAGAAAAGTTTGAATGTTGGTTGATCGGTTGGTGTACCTTACGACTAAGTTAGCAATAGCACGAGGGTGGCTGGGATTGAGGGAACGCGAAGGAGTAGCGTGTGCGAGAAACGTAGGATGTTGAATCAAGTTATAAGCCGATGAGTGTACTCAGTAAGTTTCGAGGACGAAACTTTTTTCGAGTGGTGTATGATGTAGTGCCCCGTCCCGCTCAGTCAACCGGAGGAATCGAAACGCCGACGGCGTTCGGACTTATCCTTGCAACGGCGACTCGAAGACATCGCTCAGGTGGGGTAGTTTAGGTGAACTTGCCTCATCTTTGCCTTCACATAATAAATTGTGTGTTTTCAACTTGCACAAGTAGGCTTAATAATAAAAGAGATGAATCCACACGACGGGTCGAATTGAGTTAGAACCTGGAAAGGTCCAACGGTCGGCTTAGAGTTGGTGCACGGCGTGCTTTGAAAATGACTCTCGGTCCTTCGTCCCGTTGCTTGGGAGAAGGAAAGTTGGTCTTCGACACAAAACAATGAATTTGCCTAAGTTATAGGCGTCGCCCACATAAACGCTTGATAAAGCGTGCACGGTTCCACTGCGCAAGGCTTGGCATAGCCTTTGCTCGTCCCTCGGGTTAAGTTGTAGGCTTGAGTAAGTAAGACAAAGTTATGCCAGTCGACCTAAGTCATTCCAAGTGCTGTCCCGCTCATTCTGCGGTTGTCAAGTTAATAGTCCCACGATTCCAAGGCCCATCTATGAGGTATGACTTGGGCGACAGCATTGCGTAGAATACGAGTCGGTTTAAGGCGCGAGCCACGGTTGGTTCAGTGGAAAGTTAGCCACGGTCTGTCGATACTTAAGGAAACATGTCATGTTCAAGTTAAGTTAGAAGGCTATGCAGTAGCCATTCCTTCAGTTCAAAGAATGTTAAGTCTAAGCGATGGTTAGTCGCCGAGAGAAAATATGTCGGGACTGTAGTTCAGCCCCCGAGGCAACCCTGGTTTGTGCTCTGCGAAGAAAGTGTGAAAAGTGGAAGAAGTAAAGCAAAGGAACTAAGTGATGATGATGAGACCATGCATTATGTTAAGTCTAGAAGTTAGCGTAGGCGCGTGGTCATGGACAACTTGTCGAAAGGGTGATGGTTTCTTCGAGCGGCAACCCTGGGCCACGGGACCGACTCGGCCTAGGATGAAACAGGTTATAGTCGAGCTGGGTTTGAAGCAACCGGTAGGTCAGGGACTTGCATCGGGGATCACCACCTGCGGTACAAGGGTCCCGAATGTCAGGCTATGTCCAGGATGGCTAGTTAATGCCAGTGACCATTCATATAGATGTATCGGCATGGGCGGCAATCCGCGTGTGTGCCTTTGGACTGAGTTGAGTTGAATGTGTATGCAGTTAGAGAACACAATATCTGGGCCTAAGATTTGGTTACAACGAAGGCGGCGTGCTTCGGCACGAGATGTGGCGTCGAGTGTTAAGTCGTTGGCATAGAGTTGCATTGTTTAGACTTGAGCTATTGCGAGTTAAGTCGAGAAGGGCCGTAGGGCAAGTTGGGTGAAGTTACGTTGACTTGTTGGGCACGACCTCAAATATAAGGTACGGCCGTGCTGTCATAACACAAGTATGGGTAAAGTTAGTAAGTGGTGAGGAACTTAGTCGAGTTAAGTTTAAGTCAGGAAACGCCGTAAGGCAAAGTTGGTCGAGTGACACTAAGTTCGCAAGTCTTGATTCGGTCAGTTGGTGATCAAAGTAGCAAGGGTCGCGAGGCAGCGATGTGGTTTAGTCTCACTGAAGTGCGAGGCACGGCATAAGTGGATTTGTAGCACGGTCACGTGGAAATGGAGTCTCCCGAGTAGTTACGTCTCTGATTATGGCCGTAAGGCAAACACGACTTGATAGTTTAATGTTATTGGCACGAGAAGGGTCTAAGGCAAAGTATGAGTTAACGTCGTTGTGCAAGCACGGGATGGTCCTCAGACACAAGTATGACAAGGCGTCCGTCATAAAACTGATCCTAAGACAAGAATAGAAAGACAATCAATAAGAAGGGACTATGTTGCACAAAGTAAATCAAACGTGTTGGTTTTGTATGGGTGGGCGAGGAGCTCATTCCACCAGTACAGTTGAGTACTGACACCCACATAGTTTACATGTGTAGGCATATGTAGAAGCTTGTGACGCGGAGCTCGTTTGGATGCATCGAGGCACAGAGTCCCTTGGCAATTTGAAGCGTGCGGTCGCATGGAGTCAAGACTTATACGGGATATATGTATGGACGTCGCTTTCCAAAGCTTCCGCTGGTTATAGACTTGTATTGAGAGATGAGATAGAGCTGAGTGTCTTGTAAACGTGAGATGAGAGAGCTTGAGTGATTGTAATCTTGGCCATGGTGCCCCATTGTAACCTTTGTTTCAATATCAATAAAGATCATCTTTTGAATAACTTTATATTTTGTTCTAAATTTCCGCTGCTAGTATTCAATGTCTCTGCATGGGACTTCTGTGCGACGACCCCATCGCAGCCGCTGAAATCGGCCGTTATGGAACCCGCCTTGCATGAGCGTAATCTAGGCTCGTGCGGTATCACGCCTTAGTGAGGACGATCGCTCCTACGGGAGCGGGGCGTGACACTAGCTTCATGATCATCTGAATATGTAATATATGGACACTTTACTTTCTATGTCTGATGATCTACCATCTTGTAACATGTGTTTACTTGCTTGAGATTGAGACACTAAGCTTGTTCTTGACCTTAAAAGACTGATGGCTTGTAGATAAACCCTCATGATTCTAGACAGCCGTGACCGTATTGCTAGGTGGGATGCACTTCAATGTACATAGCTGGCTGTGTTTGTCCCTCGCTCTCCAGTATTCTGGTTCTGAGGCGTGACACGATTTAAGTGGTAGCCCATGCAGGTCTTGTAAATCAAGATGTGTGAGGGTTTTACCAGATAGATGTCTCAATCAGCACTCGCCTTTGATCTCTACTCGTGTCTTCAAGTCTTTCTGAAATCTTGGCATGATCACATGCTTATATCCTCGATCTATCTTGGTCCTTCCTTATTATTTCCCATGTCATTTCTTCAGTAGCATTTCTCCTGGTCCTACCAATCAGTCGGGAGGAGAACTTCCAGTAAACCAGCCACACCTTGGGGACCAAGTCCAGCACTCAGGAGCAGCATCTCGAGTTATGCCTTCCGGAGATTATGAGTCGCCAGTTTAGCCAGTCCAGCCTGCAGAGCCTGACAATGGAGTCCTGGTAGGGCTCATCCGAGAATTGCTTGCATCACAAGATCGTCGGGGCGATGCCCTGCACCAGAAAGTACAAGATGTTATGGACGGAGTTGGTTACCAAAGAAAAAATGCAAACAACAGCTTCAAGCGCCTGAACCCTCATTTCTTTGACGGCAATGAAGATGCTATCGCTACTGATGTTTGGCTTCAGGACATAGAGGTTATCCTGGAGGCAGCTCGAATTCCAGAGGGAGAGAAGGTGGTCGTTGTGTGCCTACAGTTATTGGACTTGGCCCGCAGCTGGTGGGCGATGTTGCCAGTTGGATTGGTGACGCCTGTCTTGTGGGCGGTATTCAGTGACAAGTTCCAGACAAAATACTTTAATAAAGTGGCTCGGTACGACCTGCAGACCAGATTCAACAATCTCAAGCAGATGGGGAGGACGGTTGATGGTGATGCGACTGAGTTTTCAGGACTTAGTCGGTTTGCTCCTGCCTTGGTAGCAACCGAATTGGATCGAGCACAACGATTCCAGCAGGGACTCCACCTAGAGATTATTCCAGCAATGGAGCAGTTTGAGCACCAGACATTTAATGTTGTTTTGTGAGTAGCGATGAGGCATGAGTATACCTTCCAGAGGATAGTAGATCGAACCGGAGGACGGAAGAGGTCTCATGGGGCAGATATCCCAGTCGTCAGCACCAGCCCCAGCAGCTATGGCCCTGACTATTGGAGCTCCTAGGAGGGCAACCCCAGTTTCATCGGTGCAGTACTCGACTCCGACGTACCCTCAGCAACAGAAGCAGAAGCAATCTTCCGTAATGGGTTGCACTTATTGTGAGAAGCCTGGACACGTAGTATCAGAGTGTCACAGACCACAGGGATTGTGCTTAGTTTGTGGGGCACCGAATCACAAGATTGGTTCCTGTCCGTATAGAGCCAATCCATCGGTTAAGGGTCCAGCACCAGTACAGCAGCAGCAGTACCAGCCTCCGAGGCAGTTGCTGCCTCAGGCTCAACAGTATGTCCAGGTTTAAATTTAGAACAGGCAGAGAGGTCACCAGCAGTGGGAACCAGCACCAAGAGGACAAGGACAAGCGATGGCTCTGACCGTGGCAGAAGAATTAGCATCAGGTGAGGTGGTGGCAGGTACCATTCTCGTCAACTCTTTTTTAGCATCAGTATTATTTGATTCAGGTGCATCGCATTCATTCATGTCTGCACGATTCGCAACACGGATAGGACTGGAGCCCGAGTCATTATCAGTAAGTCTCAATATACTTACTGGTATCGGTCTTGTGGGAGTAGATAAGAGTATTTTTCTCGTGTCGAATCGTAGTTAGCGGTAGGGAGTTTTTCGCTAGATTGATAGAAGTTTCGATAGACGACTATGATGTGGTCCTAGGAATGGATTGGTTGAAGGATCAATATGCAAGAATAGACTGCCATCTTGGCAGGATTATTTTTGGTATTCTCGACGAAGTAGAGTTTTCATTTTCTAGAGGCGAAGTAGAACCTTCTCCACCAGTATTACGGATGGCAGTAGCAGAAACGGTTCAGTTTCCCAGAATAGTAGAAGAGTTTCCTGATGTATTTCCCGAAGAGTTTCCAGGCATACCCCCAGAGAGAGAGAGAGTTCCCTATTGATTTGATTCCAGGAATGGCACCAGTATCGGAGAGAGTCTACAGGATGGCATCCTCCGAATTGGAGATCTTGTACAAGATGATTGAAGAACTCAGAACCAAGGAATTCATTCATGCTAGTGGAACACCTTGGGGAGCCCCGATGCTTCTTGTGAAAAAGAAGGATGGTACGTCAAGATTATTTGTTGATTATCGTACCTTGAACTCTATAACAATCAAGAACAGATATCCTCTACCAAGGATAGATGATTTATTCGATCAACTCAGTAGATCGGCAGTATTCTCGAAGATTGACTTGCGGTCAAGATGCCATCAGATCAGAGTAAGAGAACAAGACATTTCGAAGACAGCATTCAGATCAAGATATGGGCATTAGGAATTCCTTGTTATGCCATTTGGAGCGACCAATGCGCGAGCCGTATTCATGGACCTCATGAATCGTATCTTCATGTCCTATTTGGACCAGTTCGTGATAGTGTTTATAGACGACATCTTAGTCTATAGCAAGAATAACGCAGAGCATGAGCAATATCTCCGTGTAGTCCTTCAGATTCTCAGGGAACACCATTTGTATGCGAAGTTCAGCAAGTGCAAGTTTTGGCTTGACCGTATTTCGTACTTGGGTCACATCATCACCAGAGGTGGAGTGAAAGTGGACCCCCAGAAGATAGTGGCTATAGAGACATGGCCAGTACCCAGTACCGTAGCAAAAGTTCGCAATTATCTAGGATTCGTCGGCTATTACCGACGATTTGTATCAGACTACGCCCGAATTTTAGCACCCCTGACGCAGTTGACTCGCAAGGAAGTACAGTTTGCTTGGACAGTAGAGTGCCAGAATTCATTTGAGAAGTTGAAACAAGAATTGATGACGGCCCCCATTCTCATGCTTCCAGATGGGACTGGAGGATTTTCAGTTTATTATAACGCGTCAGGCAGAGGATTGGGATGTGTCTTAATACAGCATGGTAAGGTAGTAGCTTATGCATCACGTCAGCTTCATGATCATGAGATGAATTACCCAACCCACGACTAACAATTAGCAGAGGTGTTTTTGCACTTAAGCTATAGAGGCATTACTTGTATGGAGATCGGGTGGAGATTTTCACCGACCACAAGAGTCTTAAGTACGTGTTTACTCAGAAGGATCTTAACATGTGTCAAAGGAGATGGCTAGAGCTACTTGTGGATTATGACATCAACCTGCAGTATCATTATGGGAAGGCCAACATAGTTGCAGATGCGTTGAGTAGAACAGCCGGAGTTTATTTCCTGACAGCGCAACTAGAGTTGTTAACAGATCTTCAAAAGATGGGTATAGAGGTAGTTCTCCCACTAATGTGGCATTGATGGCCAGTATGCAAGTTCAGTCCAGTATAGTTGAGATGATCAAGATAGCTCATTCGACGGATTCTAAGCTTCAGTAGCTTCGAGCAGGACGAAGAGCAGAGTTATGCATTCATAGGATGGTACACTTCGACATGGAAGGCATCTTTGTGTACCCAGTGGTAACATCAGACAAGAGATCTTGGCATAGGCTTACAGTTTACAGTATTCAATTCATCCTGGTGGCACGAAGATGTATCGTGATATTCGTCAGCATTTCTGGTGGAATGGCATGAAGAGGGAGATAGCTCGATTGGTCTCTCGTTGTTTAGTTTGCCAATAAGTCAAAGCTGATCATCAGAGACCAGCTGGACTTCTTCAGCCTTTACCAGTCCTAGAATGGAAGTGGGAGCATATTACCATGGATTTTATAACTGGATTACCTAAACCCCAGCTGGCAGGGATACTATATTGGGTTATAGTTGACCGTCTCACCAAGGTAGCACATTTTCTTCCTTTCAGGATTAGTTAGTTGACTGAACAGCTAGCAGAGATGTACCTCAGGAAGATAGTTAGGTTGCATGGAGTGCTAGATAGTATCATATCGGACAGAGATTCAAGATTCACATCGCACTTTTGACGGAGTTTTCAAGTGAGTTTGGGGACTCGTCTCAAGATCAGTTCAGCTTATCATCCGCAGACAGATGGTTAGTCAGAACGTGTAACACCTACTTTTCTAAAATGAGGGTAAGTTTAAACTTTTGTAAAAGTTTATTATTTAATAATAGGATTTATGATTTATGGGTATTTTTAATTAATTTAATACTATTTAAAATTGGTGAATTATAATTTTGATGTGTTAGCTAGTGAATCCTAGATCTGCTGAGCCTAGAGACTAACCATGACCATGGGGACCTAACCATGTGATTAGAATAACTATTTACAACTTTTTAGGCTAAGGGTATTTTGGTCATTTTGTGAATTTTGAATTATTTAGGATTTTGATTAATTGGTGAATTTTAGATTATTTTAATAATATTTAAATTAATGTATTATAATTTTGGTCATTTTCATATTTTAATATTTTGGAAATTTTATATTTTAATATTAATTTACAGGATTTGTTTAGTCGGGTTTGAGTTTCGTTTCGTTCCGACTTGTATTAGTGACCCGGATAGCTTAGACTGGAGACGGGATCCCAAGATTAGTCAGTTATGGCCCACAAACCCTACTAGTTAAGTTAGTGAGTTTAGACTAATCCTACTTGTTAGATTGGTTAAGTTATAGGCTTAAATTTAACCCTTTTGATCCCAAACTTGAACCTAACTTAAAATTAACCAAGAGGACTAGCTGAGGCCTTATTGGGCTTTCCCCCAAGGCCCAAATAGGGTTTAATGGCAGCCACTATAGGTAGGTTAGCCTCCCTCCTTTCATTTCATTCCATCTTGCCTTTTTTTCCTTCACAAAGTGTTCTTCCCCAAATTAGAGAGCTTCCCTCTTTGATTTAATCTCCAAATCCTTACATCCCTCCACCAAAACTTTCATCCAACCTTCTTATACTACCAAGGGAGGGTGCTAGCAAAGATTTGGAGTAAAGTGCAAGGAGGAGTGTCCTTCTTGGAAGATATTTATGTCGGAGTCGTGTCCTTGGGAGTATCATTGGGATTTCACTCCCAATAGGTAAAACCAATCCTCTAAATTGATTTTCTATGCATATTAGTTAGTTTTGAATCCATATGATCCACCCCCATGCATGTACCCCATTTAGATTCAAATTTGAGACCATTTGGAGCTCTCTTGAAGATTTTAGATATGTGTCTTGTGTCCTACTTGATAGATCCCAAATTAGGACACCCCATATATATGTATGTATGATAACAGTTTAAATAGATATTTAAATTCAGTTTTAGAATGGTTAGAGAGTGGATTGATCTTAGTTAGGATGGTTAGAATGAGTTTCATTTGGATACCTATGTTGGTATCCAAGTATCTTGGCCTATATGTGTTTCTTTTGTCCAAACCAACTCAAATTCGTCATAATATTCATTCATATTTTTATTAACCAAAGCAATTTAGACATGTCATAAATTTTAGCTTAGAATTCCAATTAATCTCCTATTTTCTTTAAAAGAACCGTATCGAAGTTAGCTTTCAAAATATAAATTTTAATAAGCCAAAATCGTTCTAAAACTTTCTATAAAACTATTTGAGTGTCAGTTATCCGAAAGACAAACGCGTTTCGGTGTTTTCGCGATTCCGGGAGCTTCCGGACACGAAAATGCGATCCATTTGAAGTTTCGGAAAGCTAACACGAAGGGCTATGACATACTTTAATCCTAAAAATTAGTGAAGGCCCAATTGGTATAGTAATTGTTTTAAGTAGAAGAGTGACTATACGACATAGGCATTTTGTGTAACCTATGAGCCTATGTAGTATGGATATTAAATGAATATAGAGTATGTAATACATAATATGTCAGATGAAAGAAATGATATGTATATGATATGTATCCTCTTTACATTAATGTTTATATATGGTTGAATACAAGCATGTAGGAATGCAATCAATGTAATATAGGTAAGCAATGCATGAATGAAAGAATGATATACAATGTATGCATGAAAGTATATAATGAATGCTAGATATGAATGCAAGGTATACATGTAATGATAGATATGAATGCATAATGTATACATAATATAATCAATATATAATGATAGCATGTATGGTAATGTAGAATATATGATGCAAGCATGTATATGTTTACTGTTTTCTCTTTTCCGTACATTTTTTCTTCCCTTCCCTTTCGATTTCAGTTCCCCTCCTTTTTTTCTCTTCTATTTTTACATGTTGTATACAATGTATATAATATATAGATACATGTAAGTATGTAATATGCATGAATGACATATATGTAATGAAAATAAGTATATGTATACAACTTAATAATATGTGAATGGATATAATGCATGAACTGAAGCATGCATGTATATGGGATATGAATAAATGATATATATATATATATATATATATATATATATATATATATATAAAAAAAAAAAAATATATATATATATATATATATATATATATATATATATATATATATATATATATATATATATATATATATGTGTGTGTGTGTGTGTGTGAGTGTGTGTGTGTGTGTGTGTGTGTGTGTGTGTGTGTTAAGGTAATGTAATGTATGAATTCACATATATTTTGAGTTAAATATATGAGTTTGTATGCATATATTATATGTATGCATGTATACAGGAATGAATGTAATGTAGAGTATGTATATGTAAATATAATGTATGCAAGTATATAATGTATTCAAATATGTATGTATGCATCTATGTATGTATAGGTGCATGAATGAATGCAAGTATGCATATAAGATATGTATGTAGACATGTATGCAATGTTTGTATGTATACATGATATGTATGTATTCATGTATGCAATGTAAGTATGTATGTATGCATTTCTATAAACTGAGTTAACTATGCAATGTAAGTATGTATGTATGCATTTCTATAAACTGAGTTAACCTATAATCTTTTACACACATGCATTCATACATACTTTGACACCATGTATCCCATGTCACATATACCAACCTATCACTAAATCTGAGAACATTAACACATATCCTTTCACACACATGCCAAATACACACACACACACTCACTTACTCTTTTACCTCTCCTTATATATATATATATATATATATATATATATATATATATATATATATATGTATATATATATATATATATATATGTATGTATGTGCCTATATATAGCTTTCCTATATATATCTATGTATATGAATATGTGAATGTGAATAATATATATATATATTATATGACTAAGTTTGTGTGCCTTGTTAGCTTATGGTTTAGTTTTGTGCTTGGTTTAGCAAGTGACTTAGGCTATGAGTTACTAGCTATCTTGGATACTTGATTTGCATAGACTTAGTTTGTTTAGACCTAGAATTGACTAACATAGACTAGTTGGCCATTGTTGATCCAACCCAAGCTAGTTTGACCACAGTTGACTAGAGTTGACCTAGTTTGACTTTATTTTTGACCAGAGTTGACCAAGAGTTGAATTTGACCTATATTGACTTAGACTCATGTAGATTGCATTATAATTTCAACTACCATATAAATTGAACTCTTTATAACCTGTGTTGTTCTAACTAGGACTCTGTGACTCCAGTTGGCCATCTTTTCACATCAGTTGTTCAGGGTATCAGGCGAGTACATTCTCTGACCGTTTCATACTTGATAGGATTTACATTTATGCTCTAGATTACTTTACTTGATGCTATCACGTTGTTAACACGGATTAGTACTATATGGATCTTTTTATGCGATGTTATCCCCCTCGGGAGCATCAGATACATCATGTCATGTGCGTTTTACTTTCATCATGTATTCGTGTGCTTTTACCATTCATGTGCACTCTCGTAATTTATGTACTCTCATGTTCACGGAGTCACCATGTTTATATTCATGTGCACCCATTTATGGGCTCCCATGTGAAATTATCTACAATAACATAACTTGAACGGATCCTTGTGTATTGATTGGGGATGGGGGAGTAGAAATAGTCATGTGAATATTTCCAAAGTAGTATAGCCATGTACAAACTCTCATGTTTATAATCAAGCCGTTAACATGTCTATCTTGTACTCTAAATTACTAGTTCACTGTTAGTTCTTTACTTATAGTAGATATTTCTTTACAGTCATCTCTTTTACTTCATATATTTTCCAGTATTTCATGTATCTTACTCTATAGCATATTTATATATCCTGTCATATTATGAACTGCGTGAGATGTATTATGCACGCTCCCGTCATGACTGGACTTGTTGATAAATTTTACAGATAACTTGGAGGTTACTTGCTAGCCTAGAGGAGACACAGTAGAGGTTAGAGTAGATGGCTAGAGTTTTTCTTATTTTATTTTCAGTTGTCTTGAGTTGTATTTATTTTATGCTTGTTTGAGTTGGTGTTGATAACACCGAGATTTATTTCTCTCTGTTGTACTTCTCTTGTGGATTCATAGTTATCTTATCATGCTACTTCTAGTTTTGGTGATTGAGTTGTATCCTGCTGTGATTGTCCTCCGTACGGAGAGTATATCATATTGTATTTAAATTTAATTGTGACCTAGAATAGCGTTCTACCGCCGACACTGCAGCGTAGGCTGGACGTACCCACTTCTCGTGCCCTACACTGGGTGCGGGTCGTGACACATTTTTAGTGGTGGCCCATGCAGGTCGAGATTCGCATTTGTACGAAGTCATGGTAGTACGACGATTAGTTCTATTGCTGCGCACCTGCGATTAGAGATAAGGAATAGGTGTTAAAATGAGAGGATATTCAATCACTGTTAGAATTTCTTGAGAGATTCCTGGGACGACCCTTGAGAATCTTATTTTAACTTCGATTTGAAATATCTTTTTTTTTTCCCTTGATTTGATTCACCCTTACTTCATGTTATTGAATTTGATTTTTGATGGATTATTGTTGAATTTTGAATCGTGATATTAGTTATTGAATTTGAGTTTGTATTTATGTATATATATATATATACATCTTTTTGGAATTAAGGTATAACCTGGTAACATACTTGATAAGGACAGTGAGAAAGGTAAAAGTCTACTTTATTTATGGAGTTTAGAATTTATCGCAGTCATATTTGCTAGCATGACAAGGACGTAGAACCTGATTTAGATATACTTATCCTAGTTATGAAATCTAGATTTTCTTGCAGCCATACCGGGTGGCGTGGTAAGAATTCTAGATAATATGACTATAGGTTGTATAGCTTCGTTATGGACTCTTTTGTTTATTACAGCTATGCTTACTGGCGTGGCAAAATTCTGACAACATGATTTCAGGAAGACGTGTTTGATATCAGATTTTATCTTAAATGGGTTCATTTCTTTTTAACAGTTGATGAAGAACAGATTTTATCATTATTTCTTTCTTGCCATTATTTCTTATATCACCATTTTAAAAAAACTATCCTGATTACATCAATCACCTGTCTCGTATCTAATTCTGTCAGCTATACTTTGAAACCCTTGAATCTCCATATCTTTTCACCTTCGAAAGGTCGAAGAAGTAACGCAAATCATCTAACTCGGAAAAGACTTGATTTATTATCTTGTGATAATCTTGCTAGGGGTATAATATGATGGACCTTGATATAGGTTTCGGATAGAGATACGATTGAATTTGAGGATGAAATCAAGAAATTTATATTATCAATTTAGGAACAATCATACTTAGAGAAATCTTTTGGGTATAAATAATTCATAGATGTATTTCATAACTGATGAGGATATTCGAGGTCAACTTAGTTTCTAGAACTTGGATAAATTTTGGTTATTGATTCTTGAGACGTTACACTTTAAGGCCATGATGTTAAATTTAGGAATTTAGAATAGAGAAGAGATTTTAACTATATGCAATGATGATACGAAATTGAATAAGATATTGTAAGAAATGTCTAGAAACAAAAAGAACGCAAGGATTTTGAGTTATATAAAATATAGAGGTTTTGTGAAAATTTTAAATTTTAGGAGAATAATATTGAAGTGTACGTTAAAGAAAATATAAAGGTTGAATTTATAATGAAGAATAAGATTTGTAAGGCCTAGTGGGTTTAGATTTAAATAATACAAGGAGAGTAAATTGAATAAGTTCAAGGATTACATAAAACTTGATTTAGAGGCTTCGGATCCAATTTAGGACAAGGTGGAAGAATTTAGATTTATGATGACTAAGTGGTCAGTTTTGATTCCTAGTAAGAAGGGTATGCTTCATGAATAATGTTTCGGAGTTTAGAAATTTAGCCTATGGTGATCATGGCAAGGTCAAATCTTTATGACGGAAGGATATAATTTTGATGGTAGTCATATAAAGGTTGATTTTTATATTGGGACTTGTGAGATAAAAATATGATTGGCAAATGATAAACTTGATAGTATCAGAGAGAGATAATTAACTTGACTTTCCTATGAAATCTTTTCTCTTGTTTTCCCTTTAAAGGGAGAAATTTGACTTATTCTATATCTCTGAATCACCCTTTAAAAGTTTTCAATATCATTGAATCCTAGCTCCCTTAATCATGACCAATCGAATTTGATCATCTTTTCTTATCATATTAATATCTTGGGTCGTACTCAATTGAATTAAATTTAATTGTGACCTGAATCTCCATCCTTGTATGCTCGTGCTCAGACTTCGATGACCTTGTCCTCCATATTGCCCAAATCTTGATTACCTAGAATTGATCAACTTAGATCGTATCGAGACTAAATTTTCTTAATATATATTATGATCGGATTTCAATGCTATAGAAATTCGTTATTTAAACTTTTGATTTTGATTTTTCTTTGAATAGTACCCCTTTATAGATAATTAATAGTTATCTTTATTTATTTTTGATAATTACCAGTTTTCATATAGGATGGTAGACTGCCTTACAGCCTTGATGATTTGTTGTTTCTGTATCTTTTCCAGTTTAGCACCCCAGATTGCTTGTAGGTTTTGATACCTTGTGAATGCCTTGTGCTGTAGTATGGCTAGTATAGCTAGATGAGACCTCAGACTGATATTGTCTGCCATGACCCTGTATGTTATTCTTTCAAATTGCATGATTTAGATGAGCTACTAAGACCATGATTGTTGGGGACGAGACTCTAGAAGAAGTACGACCATCTTAATTTCGAGGACAAAATTTTCTAAAGAGGGTAGACTTGTAACACCTACTTTTCTAAAATGAGGGTAAGTTTGAACTTTTGTAAAAGTTTATTATTTAATAATAGGATTTATGATTTATGGATATTTTTAATTAATTTAATACTATTTAAATTGGTAAATTATAATTTTGATGTGTTAGCGAGTGAACCCTAGATCTGTTGAGCCTAGAGACTAACCATGAAAATGGGGACCTAACCATGTGATTAGAATAACTATTTATAACTTTTTAGGCTAAGGGTATTTTGGTCATTTTGTGACTTTTGAATTATTTAAAATTTTGATTAATTGGTGAATTTTAGATTATTTTAATAATATTTAAATTGATATATTGTGATTTTGGTCATTTTTATATTTTAATATTTTGGGAATTTTTATATTTTAATATTAATTTTACGGGATTTGTTTAGTCGGGTTTTGAGTTTCGTTTCGTTCCGACTTGTGTTAGTGACCCGGGTAGCTTAGACTGTAGACGGGATCCCAAGATTAGTTAGTTATGGCCCACAAACCCCACTAATTAAGTTAGTGAGTTTAGACTAATACCACTTGTTAGATTGGTTAAGTTAGAGGCTTAAATTTAACTATTTTGATCCCAAACTTGAACCTAACTTAAAATTAACCAAGAGGAATAGTTGAGGCCTTATTGGGCTTTCCTCCAAGGCCCAAATAGGGTTTTAATGGCAGCCACTATGGGTAGGTTAGCCTCCCTTCCTTTCATTTCATTCCATCTTGCCTTTTTTTCCTTCACAAAGTGTTCTTCCCCAAATTAGAGAGCTTCCCTCTTTGATTTAATCTCTAAATCCTTACATCCCTCCACCAAAACTTCCATCCAACCTTCTCATACTACCAAAGGAGGGTGCTAGCAAAGATTTGGAGTAAAGTGCAAGGAGGAGTGTCCTTTTTGGAAGATATTTATGTCGGAGCCGTGTCTTTGGGAGTATCATTGGGATTTCACTCCCAATAGGTAAAACCAACCCTCTAAATTGATTTTATATGCATATTAGTTAGTTTTGAATCCATAGGATCCATCCAGATGCATGTGCCCCATTTAGATTCAAATTTGAGGCCATTTGGAGCTCTCTTGAGGATTTTAAATATGTGTCTTGTGTCCTACTTGATAGATCCCAAATTAGGACACCCCATGTGTATGTATGTTTGATAATAGTTTAAATAGATATTTAAATTCAGTTTTAGAATGGTTAGAGAGTGGATTGATCTTAGTTAGGATGGTTAGAATGAGTTTCATTTGGATACTATGTTGGTATCCAAGTATCTTGGCCTACATGTGTTTCTTTTGTCCAAAACAACTCAAATTCGTCATAATATTCATCCACGTTTTTATTAACCAAAGCAACTTAGACATGTCATAACTTTTAGCTTGGAACTCCGATTAATCTTCCGTTTTCTTTAAAAGAACCGTATCGAAGCTAGCTTTCAAAAT
>JANAVB010007399.1:4852491-4857491 GCA_029216955.1 Iris pallida | reverse complement strand
AAACTTGTGGAAGGTCAATGTGTTTGAAGATGTACACAATCATGTCCTGGTCAGCCCAACTAAACGTATTCAGAGATCTAGAAGACACTTGTCTGAAGTTGCAAAAGCATTAACAGAAAGTTTTAGTCAAGAACATATTCAGATTAGTAAGATCCCTGCACTTTTTGGAGGATGCTCCAATACCCAATTTAATGCCAAAGATCTTTATAATCATTTGAGGCGGGTGAGATCCATCAATGATTGTGGGGATGTTGATTCTGTGAGGGTCTATTTTCAACAAATGGGACGAGGGAATAAAGATTTTTATTATGCAATTGACACCGACGAAGAGGGAAGAGCAGTTAACTTTTTCTGGGTTGATGGACGGTCGCGCTTGGCGTATGAACAATTTGGAGATGTTGTTACATTTGACACAACAATAGACAAACAAGTATTCCATGCCATTTGGACCCTTCACGGGTGTGAACCACCATCATCAATCAATTCTTTTTGGTTGTGCATTACTAGAAAATGAAGCCGAAGACACTTTTGTTTGGGTGTTTAAGCATTGGCTTCAAGCTATGGAAGGAAAATACCCTGTTTCCATCATTACAGATCAAGATAGAGCTATGAGTAATGCAGTTGCAAAAGTATTTCCTAAGACTCGTCATCGTTTTTGTCTTTGGCACATCAAGAAGAAATTTGCAGAGAAGTTTAAGCATATTTATTTCAAATATTCAGGGTTCAAGAAAGCGGTGAAGCAGTGCATTCGTGAGACACACACAATTGAAGATTTTGAAGATCAATGGACTGCTTTGGTGCATGAATATAATCTGGTAGACCACGAGTGGATGAAAGAATTATATGAGATTCGTCATAGTTGGATACCGGTCTATTTTTACTCCAACCATTTAATATCGGGAAAAAAAGTGAGAGCGAGAATGAGCCTTAACCAAGCCACTGAGATGAAGCACATTGTGTTTTCCATGAAAGGAGTGTTACTTATAGTGCTATACTGCTATATGAATATTTGGAACCATGCACCATCATCAGACATATATGATAGCTCATCTGAAGAGAGGATCCACACATTTTTTTCATTCACACGAAATACAAGAACAAGCTTGCCAATAGAACAAAGTACACTTATTTTGATGGCTTAAATTGTCATATGTTGTGCAATTCAGTGATATGTGTCTGGTATCAGGTACCAAAAGTGTGCAATGTAGCGGTAGGGTGTTTTCCTCCACATTGAATGTGATTTCACAATCCATATTCTCTTCTCTTTGGTTAGGCAATGATATATTGTGGATTCAGATTTTCTGGGGAAGAGAATAGAGTGTTTAGGGGATTGTTTTGGTTTTATGTATAATTATGTTGCTTCAGAGTTCTTGCTGTATGCCTAGATGTGGTGTGGTGGAGAAGCAAGTTGTGAGGGTGGCAAATCACTACAACACAAAGACATGGTTGACTTATTTGTTGGAGAAATAAGACCATTTTGGCTAGTTTTTGGTTCTTGTTGCAGGTGCAGAACTGTAGAACCCAAATGACATGGTTCTGATCAATATGTTTACTTACCTCTTGAAACTAGGTTTCTTCCTTTAATCAGCTTCTCGAAAACAAGCTTAGAACTGTTTTTGGTCTTGAAATAAAGCAAGATGAAGACTGCTTGCAGAAACTTATGTTGTGAATGTCGAATATCCATAACCCTTGAAAAATAAAAATTAATCAAGATAATTAATTTATGGTACAAATTCAAAGACCTGCGTTCATATGTTGGAATAATCTACAATTTTACTTGGTCGAGTCAAAGCATGATATGGGTGGGAGAGACACTGCAAGTGAAGTTGAAATTTTTAATATGATACAAGTAATCATGGCCAAAGTTCTAATTATTTAAATGATAATTGTATAGTACAAGGTACATAGGAACTGCTTTTCTACAAAGTGGAGCTCGATCTCATGCGAGTCTACATTGAGTTGGTTCTCCATAATCTTATAATACAAAGCGAACACAACATGTCAGTTCATCCACTACATATATTATAGTCTCTCCTCCCAAATATAGAAAAGAAAAAACACATTGTAAAGACAATAATGTTATCATAACGGACACTTCGTCTCCAATTTTGCCATGCCGTCTCCGATTTTTACATAGAGGACACCTATAATATTGCTCGTGGTCTCTGATTTTGCTACGATCGACAACTATAATATTGCTCGTCTCCGAATCTGCCACAATCGGCTGCAATCTAATTTTAAGAAAAATCTAAATCTAAAAAAAATATAGAAAGTCAGTATAAACCAGAAATATAGTATTATTTTTTCCACCGATATCAAAAATCAAAAAATTGCTAAATATAAGAAAACATCTAAGAGAAGAAATACGCAGAAGGGAGAGGGAGAAAAGAGAAGGAGACCGTTACCTCTTTTTTTTTCCCTACCGACGGACACCGGCGATGTTTTTTTTTTCTCCTTCTGAGATAAGATCCCGCGGATGAGAGGAGAGAGGAAGGAGAGAGGATCCCGTAAGAGAGAGAGAGATATTAGGATTTGATTTTTTTAGAGGATCCCGTAAGAGAGAGAGAGAGAGATATTAGGATTTGATTTTTTTTTTTCTTAATCTATCTTAAGATATTAGATTTAATCCTACGGCTACAAAAAAGGTTATGAGATATAATCCTACAGCTACAAAAGAGGGGATATGAGGGGATACATAATAGAGGGGATGCCGATCCCTCCTCATATATATATATATATATATATATATATATATATATATATATATATATATATATATTATTTTTATTTATTTTATATATATATATATATATATATATATATATATATATAGCTTTCCTATATATATCTATGTATATGAATATGTGAATGTGAATAATATATATACATTATATGACTAAGTTTGTATGCCTTGTTAGCTTATGGTTTAGTTTCGTGCTTGGTTTAGCAAGTGACTTAGGCTATGAGTTACTAGCTATCTTGGATACTTGATTTGCATAGACTTAGTTTGCTTAGACCTAGAATTGACTAACCTAGACTAGTTGACCATTGTTGACCCAACCCTAGCTAGTTTGACCACAGTTGACTAGAGTTGACCTAGTTTAACTTTATAGTTGACCAGAGTTGACCAAGAGTTGACTTTGACCTCGATTGACTTAGACTCATGTAGATTGCATTATAATTTCAATTACCATATAAATTGAACTCTTTATAACCTGTGTTGCTCTAAATAGGACTCTGTAACTCCAGTTGGCCATCTTTTTATATCAGCTGTTTAGGGTATCAGGCGAGTACATTCTCTGACCGTTTCATACTTGATAGGATTTATATTTATGCTCTATATTACTTTACTTGATGCTGTCACATTGTTAGCACGGATTAGTACTATATGGATCTTTTTGTGCGATGTTATCCCCCTCGGGAGTATCGGATACATCATGTCATGTGTGTTTCACTTTCATCATGTATTCATGTGCTTCCACCATTCATGTACACTCTCGTGATTCATGTACTCTCATGTTCACGGAGCCCCCATATTTATATTCATGTGCATCCATTTATGGGCTACCATGTGAAATTATCTACAATAACATAACTTGAACGGATCCTTGTGTATTGATTGGGGATGGGGGAGTAGAAATAGTCATGTGAATATTTCCAAAGTAGTATAGCCATGTACAAACTCTCATGTTTATAATCAAGCCGTTCACATGTCTATCTTGTACTCTAAATTACTAGTTCACTGTTAGTTCTTTACTTATAGTAGATATTTCTTTACAGTCATCTCTTTTACTTCATATATTTTCTAGCATTTCATGTATCTTACTCTATAGCATATTTACATATCCTGTCATATTATGAACTGCATGAGCTGTATTGTGCTTCCGTCCTGACTGGACCTGTTGATAAATTTTATAGATAGCTTGGAGGTTACTTGCTAACCTAGAGGAGACACAGTAGAGGTTAGAGTAGATATCTAGAGTTTTTCTTATTTTATTTTCAGTTGTCTTGAGTTGTATTTATTTTATGCTTGTTTGAGTTGGTATTGATAACACCGAGATTTATTTTTCTCTATTGTACTTCTCTTGTGGATTCATAGTTATCTTATCGTGCGACTTCTAGTTTTGGTGATTGAGTTGTATCCTGCTGTGTGTGTCCTCCGTACGAAGAGTATATCATATTGTATTTAAATTTAATTATGACCTAGAACAACGTTCTACCGCCGATACTGCGGCATAGCGGACGTACCCACTTCTCGTGCCCTACACTGGGTGTGGGTCGTGATAGAACACATGATCCAGACTCTTGAAGATATGTTACGATCTTGTACGCTTGACTTCGATGGTTTGTAGGAAGATCACCTACATCTATTAGAGTTCTCCTATAACAACAGTTTCCAGGCCAGTATCCAGATGGCACCATTTGAGACATTTATGGCAGAAAGTGTAGATCCCCGTTAGCATGGATGATGTAGCGAGAGGCAGATGCTTGGTCCAGATGGTTACGCAAACTATCGAGGTGGTCAGACAAGTCAAAGATCATCTTCGAGTTGTACAGGATCGCCAGCGTCATTGGGTCATATTCTTATCGGCGTCCCCTTGAGTTTTCTACCGGTGATAACGTATTTCTTAGGATCTCGCCTAGCCGTGGCGTCATTCATTTTGGCATACGGGAAAAGCTTAGTCCTAGGTATATGGATCGTTCGATATTCTTGAACGAGTAGGTGATGTGTCATATCGTCTCGCTCTTCCGTCGTCGTTATGTGAGGTACATGACGTGTTCCATATATCCCAATTTTGACGGTACATCTCGGATCCGAGTCGTATTCTTGATCATTCAAAATTGGTTGTTGGTACCAACCTTTCGTATGAGAAAAGGCATGTATCCATATTGGACCGAAGTGAGAAGGTACTCAGGAACAAGACTATTAGTTTAGTCCGCGTTGCTTGGGGTCATCACTCTTTAGGTGAGTCAACGTGGGAACGTGAGGACGATATCCG